>VYXB01006751.1:166182-233149 GCA_013397135.1 Pachyramphus minor
CCCCCGATTTTGGGGATGCCCCCCCCCCCGCCGCCCCCGATTCATAGAAAGCGGAGCCTGCTCGTGGCCGTGTTGGTTTCTCCCTCTGTTTTTATCCCGGTTTCGGTGTGACCCCGCTGTCTCCCGGCTCGGTTATGAGCAGACACCCCCTTGACACCCGGGCGGGGGTTCCCGGGTGTTTATGCGGCCGCAATTAGGAGCTGAGACGTGACGCTGCCCAGAGGCCCCGGGTTGCGATGTGTGTAAACAACAATAAATCAAGCGCTGGTTTTGTCCCGAAGTATTGCCACAATTAGCCACATGTCCCGGGTCTCCATGGAGCAGTCCATGGCTTTCCCTCATTCCCGCCACGCCAGTCTGTCAATTAACAATACAGCAATATAAGTACTTAACACATCTGTGTGATAATTTTCTGTGTAGCTTATTTTTGTGGGGGTTTTAATAATTTATTAAATGTTTTGTTTTTTCTTAAGTGGTGACAGGTAGTGTAATTTTAGAGACAGTCACAGTATTTATTTTTTTTAAATAGTTTTGGGTCCCTTTTTGCAGTTACATTTAAGTAAATGATGAGTGTGATTTTGGGAGGGAGAATTACAGAATGGCTTGTGTTGGAATTCTAGAGACAGTCACAGTATTTTTTTTTTTTTAAATAGTTTTGGGTCCGTTTTTGCACTTATATTTAAGTAAATGATGAGTGTGATTTTGGGAGGGAGAATCACAGAATGACTTGTGTTGGAAGGGACCTTAAAGATCATCCAGTTCCAGCCCCTTGCCATGGACACCTTCCATTAGACTAGGTTGCTCCAAGCCCCCGTCCATCCCAACACTTCCAGGGATGGGGCATCTACAACTTCTCTGGGCAACCTGTGCCACTTCCTCAGTACCCTCACAGTAAACAATTTCTTCCTTGTATGAGACTCTGGATCTGGTATTACACCCTTAAAGATGAATTTTTATGCTATGCAATAAATTACATTTTTTCATTTTTTAAATTGTTTTTTTGGTTTTTTTCCCCCACATGTACTTACAAGGAGCCCAGGCAAGACTCATTTTTGTCCCTACCACTCTATGGAATATGATTTGTGCATTCCATTAAACATATCACAGGAACAGGGAGCATGGGCAATATGTCCTGGATGTTGGAAAACGCTTGGGTCGGGATCCTGTGGAGAATAGCAGGAGGGTGTACATAATTTTCAAAGTATGCTAAATGTCTCATTTAATTGTGGGTTTTCGTTGTTGTTGTTTTTAAAGCTAGCAATTTCTTTCTTAGTTTTAACAAAAAACCATGCACAAAGTTTCTAATTTTGTTCTTGAGCGTGCTGTGCACGAAGTTTCACCAGTGTAGGTTGTTTAATGAGGGGAATTGAACAACTACAGTTTAAGAGATCCACACATGTTGCTGTTTTCCATAGTGTGGATACACTTACAGGTTGTTCCCTTTCCTCTATGGGATGTAATCTGTTTATGGTCTGCCGGTGCTTATGGGGTTGTATCCCTTTAGTTACACGTGTGGTTAAAGCGAGATGGCTTCTGCAGCTGGACAGAGCCCTGGTCAGTCCCTGTGAGTGCAGGGGTGAATTTTATGGATTACACTGAACAAGGAAACAAATTGTTGTGATTGTATCAGAAATCCTTCCATGTATTTCCAAGCTGTGTCATTGCTACAGTATCATGCATTTGGAGTGCTTTTTCCGTCAGATAAAATTGCAGAGTTACCCTTTTCTGAGGATAACTCATAGAATCATTACATTCAAGTGTTTAGAAGTTTTTGAGGAAAAAAAAAAAACCCAGGTATTTCACATATTTAAAATAAGTAATTCCGATTGTATTTTTCATGTATGCTCTATCTTCAGTTTACTTTACAAACTGTACATTATATTTTTGTATACAGTATATTTTTTAGTGTTGACTGTTACCCCTTGACATATTTTCTTGTCATCTTATGATTAAAGTACCCCCAAGAAAACTTCAGTGTAGGTTTCACTGTGTCTGGTGAAAGGCAGAGTCAGTGTGCTTCAGTCACAGTGAAGTGTAGGGGCTGTTGGCACTGCACTGAGATTTTGGAAACTCTCATTGATCTCCTGAGTGGGTTTGGGCCATGCTTTTTTTTCCCCTAATCTGTGCTTGTGTATCCTCTATATAAGTTCAGTATTAATCCCTGTTTCATATAAGAAGTGGGTCCTCTTATCATGTAGTTAATGGGCTTTGCTGGACTGAAATTTTTCTTGTTACTATTTCCTATGTATTAATAGGAAAACTGAGGATTCTTCAAAATCTGTGTATGTTGTTGTTGGAGTTGTTTGGGATTTTATTTTGTGTGTGGAAATTCCACTTTGGCATGTAAAAAGTCAGTAATTTACAGCCTTGACTTGTGCTCTTAATCTCAATACAATTCTAAATATTTGGGTTATGTAGAAATGACATTTGAAAACTGAGTCCTTGCAGTCTTCCATTAGTAGGACTGAAAGGAGTTTAGAATGAATGAAAGATACATTTAAATTTATTTGAAATACTTCAGTCTCATAAAATAGCTATGTCTTCTAGAGGCTGTACTTTCTTCTTCAGAATTTTACTTTCCTACTGTATTTCTCTGATACCTTTCCCTGTGGTGTAAATGCAATGCTCTAATAAAAGTCCTGATAATTCTAATTGCTACCACAGCAAGTTTAGAAGTGTTTAGGAGCAGTTCAATTTCCTGGAACAGAATAACTCTTTGGTGTTATTAAACTCTGTGTTAGTGGCCAAGGATGAATGATCCACAGAACCACTGCTGTGGTGGTGGAACTGCCTGTTCTAATGGCCCTGTTAATGTTCTGAATGAAGCAACTCAAACTGTATTTCAGAATATTATGTTGTGGTCTGGGAGCCAAATGTTGCCTCTGCAAAACTGGCACATATGTGGAAAGCTTACAGTAAAGCAGATTAATATTTTTATTTTGGTGTAAGTAAGATTGAATTCATTTTTTTTTGTGTGTGTGAAATTTAAAATTCTACAAATGTTACTTCACTCGCAGCAGCAGCTGGTTACTTTAGTCTTACTTGTTAAAAGAGTCTGTAGGTTTAAAAATGAGAATTCTCTGGGGAGGGGGTTATTTTACCACGGCTCAGTGCTGTACAAAATGTAAAGCAACTTACTGCTCTTCCAAGCAAGAGGATTCCAAGAGCAAGGAGAAAAAGCTGCTGATAGAGTTCTTTCATTTGCTTGCTTGGTGCCAGATGTGACCGAAATGTTTTACCCAGACCAATGTAGATCTCCCCAAGGTAACTGAGCGCTGAAATATTCACTTTGTAGCAGGTTCTTCACTTCGTTCACTGAGGTTGTTTCATGCCAAAACTGGGGGGCTTGGGATTCATCAAGTGGAACTGGGGATGGGGTAGGAAATAAAACAGCGGCACCGTGGATCTGGAGACACCAATTTTGTTGTTGTGGAGCAGTGCCACGTTTTTATGAAGTCGGTGAGGGGCAGTAAGTTGGTTCCCCTGCCAGCAGCATGGGGTTACCACATCATGTGTGTCACCAAAAGAGAAAAGTTGGTGTTAAAAGTGGAAATAAAGCTGAGCTCTTCTTGTCATCCCGTGGTTGGTTATCGTCCTTCATAGGAACACACTGTTGGGGTTTTAATATGGCAGCTGCTCCAGGCCATGGTGTATAAAAGGTATTTGCTGTTAAACCTGAAGGCCATTCAAGTAAATAGAGAGTCAAAAAGGTGATATTCAAAAATGGGAGCTGACTGTGATAATCACAGACTGTCCCTTGGCCTGGCTGTGCCCGGGGGGGCTGCAACTGTCTCTTCTGCAGCTCAGAGGAAACTCAGGCAAAAAAAAAAAAAAGACAATATGGCAGATTACTTCTGGTGTAATAAAAGAGGGATCCATTTTTTAAAACTAACACGTTCCAATTTGTATTTTATTGGTGTGCTTTTGGAATTGCCTGTGGTTTTTCCTTGAGGACAGAAGAAGCTAGGAAATGTGGCTCTACTTCACATCCTGCTTGGCTTTTTCCAAATCACATAGCAAACAAAACAAAGGGAAAAGGATATTAGCATGCTTACTGAAAATTGAAGTCCAAGCCTTTTATATTCAAAGGAAACAGAGGCAATTACAGAACAAAAATTGAAGCTTTTTACACGTTTACCATGCCTGGAGAACAGGGGAATGAAAATGTATGTGCTCTGTTGCATGGTTTTTTTAACTGAAGACCTTGAACTTCCAGGTCAGTAAACCACTTAATTTACATGTTATCACCCATTTTTGTGTGTTCTAGGCCATAATAGTAGCAATACCAAAAGTAAGATTACCTGCTTATTTTTTTATTATTATTGTTAATTTGAGTTGTTGTTTTCAATGGCTTATTTCTTAGTCATACTGAAATTTGCCATGGTGAATATCTTTGAGCAGGGTTATTCCGGCAACTTTAAATGACTCAGCATCCTGAAAATGACTTTAAGAGAAAGTAAATATGTTAATTTAAGGGAAAGGGGGGTGCTTCTTACTTAAGAGCACATCAACAGTTGAGTTCTGAAATTTAGCATTGGAGAGAGAGAAGTCAACATTCACATGGAGCATATGGGTGCTCCTTGAGAAACTTCAACAAATCATAAGCTCTTGGAAAACCTGGTTGATGGATGTTACTGGGCAAATGTTTATTAACTAAATTATCTGAATATTCCATGTAACATGAGCAGTTTTCCTGTCTGTTGGTCCTTGCGTGGCCCCTGACTGCGTGGTCATCCTCTGGACCATGTGGGTAACAGGATGTGTCCTACAGCAGTAAGAGATGGGTAAATTTAATCCTAAATAGTCTTTCTTTACTTGTGCTGCTCCCCCAACTCCAGACCGCTTAGGCAGCAGTCCTACTTCTGGTGGGATGAGGACTGATGTTTGGGGAGAGGTGGGAAACAGAGTGTGGCAGGAAAGGAAGGATTTTGATTTAATCACCATTTCGAAAAGAAAATAGCAGTTCATTTTAGGGCCTAAACCTAAAATTAGTAGGAAAACAAAGTTGTTCAGGTTTGACCAAATCTTAGAGTTAAAACCGGGAAGGTTCTGGAAAAGTTAGTGATTGACTGGAACTGAATTTGAGAGAGGGTTGCTGGACTAGGATTTGGTGTGACTCGTTTTTTCACTGGTCCAAGTCAATGCTTGATTCATTAATGGAATCCTTATTCCTGAAATCATAAAGAGCATAAAAATGAAATAATTGATGATAGAACATCTTGATCTTGATGAAGTGTTTAAATGCCAAAAAATGCACAGAGGGGATTTTCTTACCCATTCAATGTCCAAAGTCCATTTTAAATGCAGTTATTATTTAAATAAAATTCCACTTAATTCTTCAACTATACTTCAGTAGTATTAGGAATTCAGTCTTTCACAGAACAAGTATTTGGAAACTTTTGTACTTTTACAACACAACATATGTTTGCATAAACTCCTAACATTGTAAAGTATTCAACAGCAATAAAGGCAGTGAGACTCGTGGTTATTCTGTGTCTTCTTTATGAAACCACAAAGTATAAACACAAAACACGATTAACTTCAGTCATAGTTTACTGGGTGCTGATGCAAATCATGATTAAAATGGGATTTCCTGTTGCTTTGAGTTAATTTGTCTGGAAGGATATGGTTCTATGAGTATCTCCAAAAGTAGGAGATTCACTGCAGGCTTGTTTGGATATTCCAAAGGTTTCAATGGCAAAGGGATGCAATTGTGTCTAGGATATAAGTAACCCTGTTCTTTATCCATGTGAGGAATGCCAGGGACATGTGGAGGGTGGAATTCTCTCTTTTTTTTTTTTTTTTTTCCCCCTTAATGGAATTGTGTTTGAAAAAGTAATTAAATATCATTAAGTAGGAAAGTTGTACCAGGATCAGTTCCAGCTGTGGAACTGCTGATACACGTCCTCTGGTATGTGAGAGGTGTTCATAGTCTTTGTAATGCTACCTTCTCCAGACACTGTGTTCTTGATTTTTGGGTCCAAAATGTTTATGACAGCACACTGGGTAAAAACTGAAGGGGGAAAAGTCCTTCTCTGTCGTGTTACAGGAAATATGTGTGAAAATTCATGAGGTGAGTGTGAGGATTCACACGGTGGAACAATAAAAAGTCCTTTAGTTTGCAGTGTTAAAAAGACACTGTGTGAATATTGGTGATGGATGAGGGAGTGATGGGAAATATTTTTGCCCCCTCATGCCCTAATCCCTCAGGAGTCTTGGAGCAATTAAAGGAGGTTTCACTTCCCCCGACTCCTGTTTTTCTCTTGCCAAAATTGCTGTTTAGTCCCATAATTCCTTACTTTATGGAGCTAATAAAGTAGGGTCAAATTACAGTGTGAATTGGACAGGGGGAACCGAGATTCTGCAGGAAGTTTCTTGAATTTGAGAATCTTTTACTAGTCAGAAGAATGAGGTTTTTCATTTTGGGGAAGGTAGGAGAACAACCTGAGGATTTCCACCTCTAATGCCAAGAGCTACCTGGGGGCAGGATACCTGGGATACTAGGTGACATTATTTTGTGACTGGATTGAGTAGGATTCTTCATGTTTCTTGTCCCTGTTGTTAAGAAGTGTTGTGGTAAATTGGTGATGACATGAACCGGGAACATAAACCATGATTATGCAGCACCTCCCAAGAAATATGTTGTTGTGGACACAAAGGATGTGTGCAGAGTTAGGAGCTGGAGTTCCTCACAAGACCCAAATGTCCTTAATTTTACTTCTGTTGTTGTGCCTTGAGAAATTTATATGATCTATGCATCCTTTATATCCATTTTATCAATTAACTGCATGTGCAGTTTTAGTTCATAAAGTGGCACATGTTTCATAATACTTTCCTTTTTTGGTTTTTTGTTGTTTTTTTTTTTGTATTTGGTCCCTGCAAGTAGGAGAATTTCCAGAATTAAATATGCCAAAAGCAGAGTTTACAAAAAGAGTGAATTGCTAAAGGAACACAAATCTTTTAATGAGGTGGTTTGTTGTTTGTCGTGCTGTGTGACATTGTGTGGTGATGCTTGGAAGGTGGTCTGTGATATAAATATTTTGTGTGGTTCGTTAGAGGGATATGAAAAGAGGATGCTCTGAAAGATTAATGAGACAACAGAGCAGTATATATAGTGTTGGAGAGATCTTACTGGATGAAATCAGTGCTACATAGTATGTATATTCAAAATCCTACATGCAAAGAAAGGTTGGTGGTAGCTTGTAGTGTAACCTGTATCTCTGCAGAAATTCAAGTTTAGTTGTGGATTTAAATTTATTTTTAATTTTCAGTTTCTTGAAGTATAATGTGCATTTGGTTTTTTTAATGTAATCTCATATTCATCAAGATTAACATATAAATAACTGTATTGCACCACCACACAATAAAGGGAAAAAAGTGACACAAAGTAAATCTCATTTTACTGCAGCCAAAAATTGGTTTTGTGGCTTTTTAGGGCTTGACTCCCAGGGCAATTGACAACATAGCTGTTGTGTAATAACTGTGTAGCTGTATCTGTGTGATGGAACTCCCTCAGGCTGGTATTATGTTCCTGTTCAGGAACATCATCTTTCTTGAAAGTATAATATTCTAAATAATGACTGTACTTTTTAAGTACATAAGATAGAGGAAATGGAAGACACCTTGCTGCTGAATGAGAACATTCTCGTTGAGCACAGCTTTAATAAACTTGTCTGCATCAACTTCATATTGATTTGTTTGTCTTAATTTCACTGAATGACTCTTCGTGGGCAGGTTGATGGAGATAGATAACCACTGCATGAAAAGATGGAATGAATCCTGGATGGGACATTGTCATCTGTGCTCTTCTTACTGCTTCATTATTATTATTATTATTTGAATCCATAAAAATACAAATTTATCTGGATCTTGATGTCTGCTAATATTTGTACATGTGAATGTACACACAGGTCTTTGCTTCTTCCTGGCTGATGTGCAAAGTGAGAGTATGATGGAAAAGAGGGCTCTTGGATGATTGACTGATCAAGTTCATATTTTGCTTTGTAGTAAAAAACCTCAATGGTGATTCCCTTTCTGAGAGACAAAGCAGATTGCCCTTCACTTTGGTTTCATAGATATGGTTTCATAGTTATTATGATAATGTAACTTTAAAGCTTTTCAGCAAGAGGAATAGGAGGAAAACAGAAATTGGCAAGAGCAATTCCAATTTTAGGCTCCACAGTGCCTTGGTGTTGTCTCCATCCTTTCACAGGTGTATCTGCTCCCTGTTCTTGCCCCCACTGAGATGTGCAAGAAGACATGACGTGCAAACTCAGATCTCCCTTGTCCAATATGTTTTAGGGTAGACAGTAGTCTTAAATGCTGTCAAGTGCCTCTTGGAAGAGGGCAAGGTGACTGCAGTGTCCCCTGGCTCCTTCTCAGCCACACCTTTCCCTCTGCAGCATCTTTCGCTGAGCCTGTGTTTCTTTAGCACCTCTTTCTTCCTGCCCTCGATATCTCCTGAGCTGTTTAGAAACTTGCCTGTTTCCAGAGTTTCAGCTGAGGGGGCTTTGCAGGCAAGAGCCACTTCTTCATGCATTAAATATTTTTGGCTGACCAGAAGTGGCAGCAGTGGCCACCACTGGTTCATTGCTACAGTTGTTTCTGAATGAAGGGAACAGGTTTTTCAGATTTGCAGTAATTCTCCTTTATGTCTGAGACAAGGAATAGATGTTTTATCTATTTATTCCAGTTTATCTGGCAGTGACCTACATTTTGAAGATAATATGAGTAGTGAGAAGTCCTCTGTTGGAAAGTAGCCCAGTAAATTGAGGTGGGTGAAAATGAGCACCAAAATTATACAAAATTGGTGTGTGAAGAAGGGAATAAGAGGGTTACAGTCTTCTCAGAATGGAACTGAGAAGCTGCAAAAAATGAGGGAAGCCCATTCTCTAAGAACGTAGATCTTTGACAGTTTAAGAAAAAGTGGTAAGAACTTTTAATGTCTCATCTGCTCCTTGAGCCTTCAAGACTGGGTATATGTATCACCTTGGACTGAAACTCGTTCTAACTTGGTGTTTAGTCTCTTACCAATGGCTGAAATTTATACTGCCTTAGAACCCCTCAGAGTTAGAACGAGGTTTCATGCACCAGAGATGTCATCTAGATTGTGCCTAGGCCCTTAGAATTTTGCTTTTCTATGAACTTGTCTAAAAACATGCATAGATTTTGGTTCTCAAATTCAATTCAAACAACACATGCATAGATTTTGGTTCTCAAATTCAAATTCCAACTTCCTCTCGCTTCCAAAAAGTTGGAATTGCTTTCACTCCAGTTCTCATGCAGTTGTGGACTTTGTGAGAAACAGATAATCTGGTTCAAGATCCAAGCTGTGTCTTTTAGCCATCATATCGTTTCAGGTGGCCTCTGTGCAACCTCAGTGCCTGGAACTTCCCCCGAGATGGTTTTTTAATGCTTTTCAGCACTTGTGTTTTCTAAATATGTTTTCACAATCGTTACTACTTTTTTTAAAGTTGCCTCAATGTATCAAACAGGTAATTTTAAGTGGTAATTTTTTGAAAGCTTTTTAAAATTGCTGAATAATCCTGTAGCAGAACCTGTGTTCAGGGAACACAGGAGCCTTACAAGGGCCCGTTCCTATCATCTGTTAGTTTCTATCATGTAGTGAATTACTCGATTGTGCTTTGATTTTATCATGGAATGTGTTCAAATGATTATGAAGGAAATTTAAGGGGGGGGGAAGTCTTTCACCTCTCTTGGTTTCATGCCTAATTTTCACAACACTGGTGAGTTATTCCTGTCTGCATTTTGTAGTTTTATTTTTGGGATGTGCCTTGTCCAGTCTTAGCAGGGAGACACTGAGCCATAGAGTAAAATATGAAGGTTGAACAGTGAATGAGTTATTAGTCCAAATGGAGCCCTCTGTTAGAAGTGTCAGCAAAGACAAAGGTAAATATGGAGGATGAATGTAATAAGATGAGGGGAAGTGCAGATAATAGCATGGGATATGGGTGTGATTACAGATTATTAACAATGCAAAAAAAATTTGCAAAACGTGCAAAAAAAAAAAATCCTGTCAGTCCATTTAAGTTGGCGAGGGAACCACATTATAAACCAGAATTTTTTTCAGATCAGTCTTAGGAAGTGTATTCTGTGTTGTTTTCTTCTTCTGATTATTTCTCTGTTGGTTTTTAGGTTTCTGCCCTCCACGTTGTGCATCAGCAGCATCTCTGCTGGAACAAGATCATGTCTTCTTCAACCCATTGAAGGAAAGGGGTGAGCAGCTTTCTAATAGACAATATTTTATCTTGTTTAGAAAACTGCGTGCCCTGGAAGCAAATACCATCGTGTATTGTGTTGAAAAGTGAAGCCAGTTCTAGATGCTTTTCATGTATCAAACAGACTTGCTGTTCTGATTTTTGTTTCTTTTTAACTCTGAATGTGAATGTAAGGATCTATGTTACATAGCAAGTGACAGGACTAAAGTTAAATAAGAATGAACGAAGGAGCCATGATGAATCTGCCAGTCATCCACCTCTCTCTGAAGGACTTCAAAGGAACATGTATGAGGAAAATTAGAAGGAATGATTGCTTGTTAACAAGTCTGGTGGGTAGTTTCTTCACAACCCTGAGAGGGTTAGTGGTTAGTTTGTAGCCTGAAGCATAACTATTTATATCTCTTACAAACATCTGCTGTAGCTTGTATATGTTAAAAAATGATACCATTGAACTCCAACAGCTTACTTGCACCTTGTGTTAATGTTACTGGGTGGTCCCTTAATTACAAAGGAGTAAGTAGAGCAAGTGAGGAGAGATGTATGTTAAGTGATCATTTCGTGTGCATGTTTCAACTCACCTTTAATCTCTTCTCCTTAGATACTTAACTTGAATAGAGTCTCCACATTTGTAATTATGATTGCTCCATTTAGCTTCCTTCCTGCTTTCCATTTTACCCCCCTCCTTTGCTTTGTAGAACACAATGCTTTTGTGAATTCCCTTTCACCACAGGTATCAGTGGATTCTCTGATTGCAGTTCAGGCATCAGCTTCTAGTTACATGACCTCAAGTGTTTCCTTGGGTTTTCCACACGCTTTGCTTTCAAAATAAATAGAATGGGAGTTAGTTCTGTTCTGTGTGAAGCAGATTGACAGTCACCCTCAGGTTGTTTCAGGTATTTGTAGCTCTCTGAATATAACACAAACGCGCAGCTTTCCCGCTACTCCTGATTCCTTTCACAAAGAATAATTGGCATTTTGAAAGCTGAGTTGTCCAGCAGTCATATGTTCTTAGGTTCACTTGAGATACCCAATACTATATGGCCTAAGGTATAGCAAAGGTGGTCTTGCTGTGAGCTGAAAATCTACACACACGAGCCAGAAATTACCACATGAGCAGGTCAGCCAAGAGCAGGGGTTGTGTGAGTGCACAGCAACGTGCCTGGGACGGAGTCAGCTGGTTTCCATCATAGCCACCTTTAACACAGGGCTGGACTGGCCTGGCTGGCTTGATGTAAAAAAGAGAGGTCAGAAACTGCTCACGTGGTCTGTGAGCTCAGTGGTGGAGCTGTGGAAGTAATTAGCTCTGGCAGGGTGGCACTGATAAACATCTGGGAGCGATACCAGTGCTGCTGTCTGCAGAGTGAACATCTGCTGGGGCTGTGTCTGCTGATGAGAGCTGGGTGCCGTATCCGAAATTAGCTTATAAAAGCCAAATGTGTAAATACCTCTTCAGTCAGTTTTCTTAAAGTTTAGCATAGTTTGTTTCTCACCACTTCTGGGTAATGAGGAGATGTTTCTTTTTAGTGAACCAAAGTAATTCCTTGGTTAATTGCCTCAATTTAAGTGTGTGATTAGCTCAATTTGTTCTTCTTGATTTGCAGTAGTTGTCTTCACTAAATCTCATCAGTTCCTATCTTGCCTAATAGCTTAATCTTTTTCTGCTGTAATTATAAGTCAGAGGGGAAGCTCTTATGGGAAATAACAGATATACCCATGTAGAATTATTTCCTTGCTTCTTTGGTGTGTCCTGAGGGCCTTTGAGATGTGGAACGTCTCTCCCTTACGGAGATCTGGAAGGAAGAGTTGGTCCAGCATGTCTTGTTCTCCAGAAATTCTTGCCATGCCCTATTGGCTTTACCAGTTTACATATCTTTGTTGCTTCCCACTCCATGTAGTTCTTTCTGGCACTAGTGTGATCTCACATCCTTGTGAGCTCTGAGACATTCTTCCTCTTCTACGACTTCTATTTCCTCATTTCTGACCAGGAACTTCATCTTTCTCCCACAGCCAAACAATTTATTTAACAGTTCTTTACGGGGAACTTCTTCAGCTTTAGAACTGTTAAATAGTGTTTACTCTCTCTTTGTTAACCATTTCAATTTTTCTGCTTTTATTTTGAGGGTAGTCAGGTCTGTGCTTTGGATGTCACAGTCAGAAATTACGTGTGTGCCTTTGGAGGAGGAAGAAAAGCAGCATTCTCTATGTGCTTGTTCCCTCTGTGAATGTAGACATTCACCTGGGCTGTAAGCTGCCATTTATGAAAGAAAATAAACATTTAAATTTCAGCCCTGCTTACAGGACTGATGTTTTACAATGTGTCCCCTCGAAGTATTTCGAAAGGTATCTCACTTTGTTTTTGTGACAAATGCTGATTTAACTATTCATAACAATAAACAAAATTTTAAAATCTGAAGTACTTCAGTCAGTGAATGCATTTCTGTGGTTCCCTTTCTATTTTTAATTTTGGTAGGGAAATCAGTAGTATTTTAGGAGTTTCGAAGAAAGAGATACTGATGTTTTGTAGACAGATATAATCTATTTTGTGAAGGAAGTCGTGCTTATGTCATCCTGGTGAACTTCTCTGGTCTTTAAAGCTGTTTAAAAAATGAGTTTTAGATTTGCAGCAATGCTTAGGAATCGCACTTTGAGTAGAACTTGATGCAAAGTAAGGCTTGAGGTTTGTCCCGAGGAGTTTGGTTTGTCTCTGTGCCTCTGGAACTGTTAACAGAGAAGGGAATCTTGAAATTTGTCCTGTGTTTCCAAAATGAAACACTTACTTGAGACTCTTATAAACTGTAGGGGAAAATATCCAGAAATGTAAAAATTGCTCTTCACATTGGTCCTGTACCATAAGTAGTATGCAATGGTGAAGGAAAGATGTAAAAATAGTTGAAAAATTCATAGGGTTTGAACACATCTCAAAGAAAAAAGTTTTGTTCAGGTCTTAAACTGCTGAATGTTGTTTTTTTTTTATCTTCAATACTGGCATGAGTGAAGGAGAGCAGAAAACCTGGATTTAATACCTGGATGTAATCTTTTTCAAGACATGAGCTCTGACTTATTTTTTAATGTTTTTCTATAGTAGCTGAACATTAGGACTCCTACATGTCAAGGAAAATTGACTTCTGTGGTAATAGTTAATGGTAATAACTTAATGAGTTATGTGATTTCAGTTGTAATGGCTGCAAATCTGACAAGAAAATGAAATGTACACTCTATCTGGTGGTGGTGCTTTGCTAAGTTTTTTTTTTAATTACTGGGTGTCTGACTTAAAAATATTTAACTCGTCTGGGCACCAAACTCCAGCTAATGCCTGGAGGGAGTAACATAAGTGTATTTACTTGTGTTGAAATCCTATTTTAATTAATGTTTCCCAAAGTATCAGATGTCTCTGAAAACGAGATTTCAGAACTCCTGGGTCGCTTCTGCAACTTTGTAATCAAGTTGTTGAATCTTTAATGACTTGGTTGGTAGATCCCCAATGTACTTTAGGATTTGAGCCTTCAGTCTTCAAAAGTAGTTTCAGGCCCTAAATCTAGAATATGGGATTCATACTCGTAGTGAAGGGGATATTCCTTAACTGGTTTTGCATTCAGTTCATCAGTTGTAATTTATTATTCAAAACACAGAAACACGAATCTGCTGGTTTCCACATTTCATGCATTACCTTAGAATGTTACCTAAGTAGTATAAAAATAAGTGCTAAAGTTTACTTGAAGCCTGTGAATGTAAAAGAACCTCAGCCTCTTATTAAAAATTTTACATTGAAATATGAAAAGATTGACATTTTTGCTGGTATTACCTGTTACATTTTCCAGCTGAAGTTTTTTGTTGTTCAAATATGCATGTAGCTGTCATTGTCAATAAACTCAATGATTTCTTTGGGGAGAGGTGTGCATAAAGCTTGTGTTTTTTCCTTTATTTTTTCTTCTTGTCACCTTTTAGAACTGGATTCCAAGTGGTCACTTTTGTAACTGACTTCTTTTTTTTTTCCCCCCCTCTAAAGAATATTTGTTCACACTTATGATGATTTGACATAATTAACGTTTTATTAACCATGATGGCAACACAGACATTAAGTATAGACAACTATCAAGATGGGCAACAGGTAGGTGTGTTTTTCTTTCTCTGTGAGCTAAATACAGTTAGCAAGAGAAAATAGTGACTTTGTCCTTAATGGCTGCTTTGGCATTGTTTAATTATCTGTTCTTGTTTGTAAAGCAAGGATCTTTAAAAAACAGCAGTTTATCACTTTAATTCTTGGGTACTTATTATGCAACAAACTCATTTTTGCATGGCTTTGCTTAACTTCTGAAAGAATGGTTAGGTAAGGGGTTTTACTCTGTATCTGCACTGAATTATTTGTGTGCTGTAATGATCTCCTTTTTAGGAAAATCAAAGGGGTATCTGTAATATTTTGTGTATACAGTACTTCAGTGTTCCTATGTCTGAAATTTCTACAGATAGAAGATATTTACACAGTCACAGATTTGTTGGTCTTCAGCAACTGAAGGAAAAATTTAGTTACCTAGAATTACTAATAGAATTATTAATAGGTGCTACTTTGCATTGAAGTTGGTGGAATTATGCTTCAGGTCGAAAACTGATTATAGACTGAAATTCATTTTAATGAGGTTATGGATTAGGACTGATAATTGAAAAGCTGCTGGGTCGGAGTCCAGTGTTTTATTTGAGTTAGCAAACATCTGGAATAATGAGACGTGCTCGGATATGTTCTTTTTTTTGTACAACAGGCTGTATTGCAACAATGTGAATAGCTGAATTAAAATGCTGTTAACTGGAGACAAGTCGTGCCTACAGGCCTGTGCTCTGAAGAGGCATTTTTAGTTTACTCTGTATCAGCCCTAAGCAGTAGATACAAGTCCTTCTGTCAGCAGATGGCAACAATGGGGAACAGTCAGAAGAAAAGGATCAACTTTTCCCATCTCTTAGGAAATGTTTCTCTGAACAGAGTTTGGGATCATTGGGGGTTTTTTTGTCGTTGTTTGTTTCTTTTATTACAGTTCTGATTTCTCTCTCTTCTCTCACCTGCCTTGCATCTTTGGCTTTATTCCCCCACCAAGTAGATGCCATCCTGTGGCACATCAGTGAAAGTAAAATCTGGGGGTTTTTTTCTTAATAAGAGATTGGGAGAGAGCTTTTTCTGTCTTATTTGTTCTGTGTTTCAAGCTCTTAGTGTCCAGGTCATTTGGCTGCCTGCTGTTTTTGTAGTTTGGAAATGGCCCACAGAAAATATCTTGCAGTTTTAAGTGAGCCATTTCCTCTTCACGGTGAGATAGAACCCCAGCTGAACGTACTCTCTCCCTTCAAACTCTGCAGTTGTATGGCCAACATTTATAATCACTTGTCTGAGTCATCCCCTTTTAATTTGCTCCTCCTTCCTGTCATCAGCCAAGAAATAAGTCCATTAGCTGTATCTTGTTTTGTTTTTGCAAGCATTCTGGCTTAAAAGTCTTCTGTGGAGGAAGCTTTTTGCAAATCAGGCTGCTCAGTTGGGTGGGAGATGCTGGATTTTCTCAGTTTCTGATTTTGCTAGGAGGTGGCTTGGCCCCTACAGGTGACAAAGCACAGAGCTTTTGGTTCTGCCAGAGTTCTCATTCAGAAGAGCACAAATTCTTCTGCTTTTTGTTGTGTGGAAATAAATTCTGCCAGAGCCAGGTTCTCTAATAGTTTGTGGAGGCCAGCCCTCCTCTGGGAGGGTTCCTGTGAGCGATGGGATGCTTTCATCCGACGGGAGAAGAGGGCAGAACATTTCATTCTGCACATTTCCTCTCTGCAGTGGTTAGTTCTGGCTGCCTGGAGATGCCTGGAACAATGTCCATCCTCCATCGAGATAAAACTTGTTGGAGAAGTTGGAGAAAAGACTGCAGTGATTTCGTGCCTTTGTGGAGATGCTCAAAGGGGCAGAAAACCAAGGAGTTTGGGTTGAGGGGTGGAAACTATGACTTTCACAAGTCGTGTTCCTTTAAGACCTTTCAGTCCAGAAGATATTTAGCTGGAGGTGATGGGAAAACCACTTTCAAAGCACCCCAAGGGTGTTCCCAGCTGCCTGTTACAATTTAAGAGGTGCTCAGTAGGAGCTGTGGCTCTGTGTTGCTTTTCAAGTGGTGGCACATTGTATGACTGTGTGTTAAATGGATGTGTAGAAGCAGTTACTGCTGTTTTCTCCTAAAATAATTGGTTGTTACAATAGGTAAAGTGGAGTGGTAAAGGTGAGGGGAGGTTGTGCTCCTGATAATTGAAGGCCTTTGGAGAGACACAGAATATTTCAGTTTTTCTTGAGAAAATGTGCATTTTGATGGGCAATAAAAATGTGGAGATCCTCTTCTTCAATATCCTGATACAATGTACAGTAAGAAATAAAGAAAATTTATGGGGAGAAACTTTTCTTTACACTGATTTCATCCCAGAGGATTTTTATGCAGACATCCCCATAAATTTTTTGGAGCAGTGTCCTTTAGCCTGTTCCCAAAACAGCTGCTTCAGAGACAGAATGCTTTAACAATTTACTGATATCTGTCATTCCCGTTTTAAAGCCAAATACTGAAACTTGGAGTGACCTTTACCCATAAAAAAGTGTCAAGGATTAAAAGAGGGGTTTTGTTACTGCTACTTTTTATGTCTCTGCCAAGTCATACCAACCTTCTGGCAATTTAGGAGACCTTTGCTTTCCTCTTTTCTTAGAGAACAGTGCCCTTATTTTACGTCAAGGCTACAGATTTACTTGTGTCTTACTCTTTCCCTACAGATGCAAGTGGTGACAGAGTTAAAAACTGAACAAGATCCCAACTGCTCTGAAACTGATGCAGAAGGGGTGAGTCCTGCCCCTGTAGAATCTCAAACTCCAATGGATGCAGACAAGCAGGCCATTTACAGGTAGTAATGGGCTCATGTTCTGTCTTTTGAAGGGTAAAGAATAGAGGGTTTTTTAATTTTATTTTTTTTTATAAATAATATTAGGTGGCTTAAAATCAGATGACATCTTGGCTGTCTCCGTGGGTTGCAGGGAAAAAAAAGAGTTCGAATTAGCCTCACTGTCAGTCATCAGCCAAGAAAACAACTTCCCTAGATAGCAGGATTCTCCAATTTCAGTAGTTTTAATGGATGTTCTAATGGATATTTAGCAAGCTGCCTTAGACTGTTGAACTGTGGTCACAATTTGTTGTACTGTAGTTTTTATCTTTAATGCAAGTCTTTACTGTAATTAGGTTGATCTTTGCTCCTTTTTTATTTTTTTTTTAGCAATAACAATCTATTGCCCAGCAATTAGCTCAAAAGGGATTAAATATTGATGTACAAACCACACTAATTTGAGATTTTTCAGTGTTAAGTGCTGTGCTAAGCAGTTTGCTCAGTTTTGATGAAGTTAAATGTTGTTTCACTTTAACCATTTTTTAAAGACAGAATTATTACTGGTTGTCAGGTTAAAAAAAAAGGGAAGAAACGAACAAACTACCAAAAAAGCCAACCTGAAGCTGAAAGATGTACTCACTCATTTACAGACTTGTGCTAACAAAATCATCTTCTCAGAGCATGATTTCGTAGGAGGCCTCTGAGTACAGCCTGGATACTATTTTCAATTCTTTGAAGTTATTTTTTGATGTATAAATATGGCCCACATTAAAGAATAAATTAATTTTTTCAGACCTCATTTAAATCTGCATTCATCCTGTTTGTTAACCCTAATTCTCATTTCTAGTGCACTGTATTAATGTATCTCTTGCTATTCAATTACAGTGAATTAAATACTATGTCGGAGCTTTTTCACTTGTGATTGTTCTCTTTATTTAAATATATACCTATTTTAGTACTGTATTTGCCTCTAGAGAGTCGTAACTCAAAATGAAAATAAAATTCTCGCATATTTTGCTACTACCAGTGGTGTTACATGCAGTTTCTTCTAAGGTTTGTCACACTTACACGAGTGACTGTGACCTTATCTGAGCTAGATGTCCTGATTTTCAGTGGTGTACACGTAAGTGAAAATACTTATTCATGTATTTAAACTTCTTTTTCTAGGCACCCACTATTTCCCTTGTTAGCACTATTATTTGAAAAATGTGAACAATCTACACAAGGCTCAGAAGGCACAACTTCTGCTAGTTTTGATGTAGATATTGAAAACTTTGTAAGGAAGCAGGAGAAAGAAGGAAAACCTTTTTTCTGTGAAGACCCAGAAACCGATAATTTGGTAAGTATAAGCTGCTTGTCTTGTTTCTGAAACAGTCATCCCATTTGCATCTTCATCCTAATTCCTGATCTCAGCTGGTGCTTATAGTTTCTCCTCACATTTTTCTTCCTTATTTATGTTAATGCTGAGAAACATTTTTTCAAGTTTATTCTGACCCCTTTTTTTTCCCCTCTTATCTGTAAATTTACATTGGGCCCTTCCCAGTTGTTTTTCTGTTCTCAGCTGGCTGAGATCAGTGTGTTGGAGACAAACAGAAACATATCCTTGCCATAGCCAGGTTGACTCTGCATATCAATTTCAGAGTGTATAGCATATATTTATAAAAAAACATGTAATTAATGTAAGTTCTTTCCAGCTGTTTTTTTAATCAGGGTTCACCTAATTAATGTGGGAGAAGAGCTCTTGTCAGATGGGCTTAGAAACTCTTTACCATATACAAAATATTTCTTACATGCCATTGACTCCTTTAGGCTTTCTGAAAGTCCTTCCTGTGATGGGTCTGTGATTTCCCCTTTTTTGGATATACTTGCCTTCAATATTTTAATCAGAAATGAGAGTTAATTCTTTTCTGCATGAAGCAGGTCTACTGACTTGCTAAGCCTCATGTTATTTGCTTCATTTGTAACTCTCTGAATTCAACACAAATACACTGTTTTCCCTTACCTCACTAGTCCCAGTTTCTTTTCAGAAGCACAGCTGAAATCTAGTGGGTGGAATGTAGTAGCTTTGGCTCCGTGGATGAGGAGAGAGCAGTGGATGTGGTTCATCTTAAATTTTGATGTCTCTTACAATGTTCTCATAGACAAACTGATAAAATATGGACCAGATAAATGAGGAGTGAGATGGACTGAAAACTGGGTGAACCACTGGGCTCAAAGGATTGCAGTCAGCAGCTTGAAAGCCAGTTGAGGGCAAGTTGTGAGTGATGTATTCCAGGGATTGATACTGGAACCAGAACTGTTTAACGTGTTCATTAATGACCTGGATGATGGGGCAGAGTGTTCCATCAGATATTTGGAGATGTTGCAAAACTGGGAGGAGTGGCTGGTGCACAGATGGTTCTGCCACCATTCAGAGGTACTTGGTTGGTTTTGGAGAAGTAGGCAAACAGAAATCTCATGGAGTTCCATAAAGGGAAATGCCAAGTCCTGTACCTAGGGAGCAATAATTCCCCCTCCACCAGTACACCCTGGGGGTCAACCAGCTGGAAAGCCGCTTTGTGGAAAGGGGTCTGCCAGTCGTGGTGGACACCAAGCCGAGTGTGAGGCAGCAGTGCATCCTTGCAGCAAAGAAATTCAACATGCTTAGGCTGTGTAAGGAAGAGAATTGTCCTCAGGTCAAGGGACATGATCCTTTCCCTCTGCTTGGCACTGGTGGGACACATCTGGAGTGCTGGGTACAGTTATGGGCTCCTCACCACTAGACATGGACATACTGGTGTCAGTCCAGCAAAGGGCCAGAAAGATAATTAGGGGATGAAAGCATCTCTCATCAGCAAGCTGGGGCTGTAGCAGTGAAGGTTTAGGGGGATAGTCTCAACGTACCTAAATACCTAATAGGGCAGTAAAGAAGACAGACCCTCTGACTCCTCTCAGTGGTGCCCAGGGAAAGGACAAGAGGACACGGACATAAACTGAAACACAGGGAAGTCCCGTTAAAACCTTTTTACTGAGAGGTGGATTGGGTAGTACAGGTTGCCCAGGGAGGTTGTAAAGTCTCCATGTGGGGACAGGCAAAACTCAGCTTGTCCCTGAGGAACCTACCCTAGTTGACCTTGCTTTGAGTAGGGGTTTTGGATTAAACAATCTCCGGAGGTCCCTTCCAACCTCAGCTGTCCTGTGGTTTCTGTGAGCCTCCAAATATTGGTTCCCCAAAGATCCTGCGTGCCTTGGCCTGTTCCCTGTGCTTTTGGTCGTACACAAACATCCTCTCACATCTGTGTTACTTTGGTTGTAGATGGGCCTGCTGTGCTCAGACAGTCCTGCCTGTCAGTTGTTTGTGGGTTTGGTGGTGACAAAGTCTCTTGGTTTATGTGGTATTCACCTCTGTTGACGGGCTGCACAGATTTGGATTTTGCTTGAGGTGGATGAGGAAGTGTTTATGTCTTGGATCCCATAGCTCCTGAGGTCAGTACTGTCTTAAACTGGAACCGTGGTGCAAAATCAGAAATCTTTGGCGTTGAACTCCTGTCCTGTGGTGGTTTTGTTAGCTATGACTTTCTGCTACTAGATGCCAAATGAAATCTGAGTGCAGCTTGTCCTCTGCCTGTCCTGGAGGCTGGGAACTCTGAACAGCTGACATTCTGACAGGCTGATCATTTTGTCTGGAGCAATGAGAGAAGAGTTTCTGTGAAGTAGTGAACTGGCTTGTATAGTTTTCAGTCTCTTCTTCAGCTTGAGATATTGGTGCTTGCACAGAGAAGGCAAGTTTTTTCTGCCTTGTGTCAAATAAATGTATAGATTTTTATACAGATTAAAAATCCCTTTTTCCTCTGCTGTGCACCTTTCTGTTCTTCTGTCCTTCCCTTTTTAATTCCAAATGTTAATTCAACTATTCACTTGAAAGGAGAAGCTGTTAGGGCTGTTAATTAGAACGAGCTAAAAGGGTGGAGCAGGTAGGCCAGAAAACTGCTTGCTTTCAATCTGTGCTCTTCTCTGGACCCAAGAAAGTCAAACAAAGCAGGTGTAAATGCTTGCAATGATTCAACTTGGAGCCAGTGCTAAACTGAGATAAATTGAGTATCGCAGTACTCTAAGGAGCTGAATTCAAGTCCTGTCTGAAGAGCCACAGTAAGGAAATTGGCCACTAATTCAGCTGGTTTGGCTTGTTTTTAATTTTATTTCTTTTGGTAGTGGCATCTAAAACTCAACTACACTTCACGGGTTTTGTGATGGAGCTTAAACTGATGGCTCCAAACCAGCAGAATATAATTTCATTCTCTGTACTGCCTGTAGGCTAATTAACTACTTAACAGAAATTATGAAGGGTCACAGATGGTGATCGTAGGGTCACTTATAGTCCTGGTAGCATTCCACATTGTGCTCTCACTTGCATATTCCAAAGGAAGAGCTTGGTTTTTGTCCAAAGGAATGTTAATCTGGGTGGTGCAGGGATTGGATCAGTTTGACCAGAAAGGGAGTTCATTAAGAGCAGTGTGTGGTTGTTCCAACTTGAGTAGCTCTAAAGATACAGTCTAGATTACCTCATTACTTGGGTATTATGATTCCCATTCTGAATTAATTGGTGGTTTCCTGCATTAGTAGTATAAAGGATTTCAGCACTGTGAAATACAGGTAGCATCCACCTGAAACTTAATTTTAAGGATACCCATATATTGTTAAGCCTGGCCTGTAAACCAAGTTTCAGACTTTATTATCTAGATGGAGGGATTCTGTTCCTTCCAGGTAAACACTCCAACAGCATAAATTGATGATCTTGAAGCAGCAAGGCAAAGGGTTGTGGCTAACCCAGAAATAGTGTTACCAGGCCTTTTATTCTGCAGTGTCTTTCCCAAGTCTGACTTTATCAGGCACATGGTCCTCATCTGTTTTGGAATGTTATTTGCATCCACCTTAGTCCTTATATCAAGTATCAGTATCAGAAGACGCGTGTTTGCACCAAAATCTGCTCTGTATCACTGGCCAGATGTTCCCAAGTGCTCATGCTTCTTTCTGAAAATTCCCAGCTTCCAGCTCACTGTCCTCATTACACAGGGTATATCACCTGTTGGATCTCCATACCCCTTGTTTGTTTGTTTTTGCCATTTCTGCCTCATTTTCACAGATAAAACAGATCTTGGAATCAAGCAATGCTCTAAACTGCCCTTTTTTTTTTCTCCATTTGTATCCTTTTGTGCTTAGGACTTACACAAACAGGTTTCTCCACGTCTAATAAATTGTTCAGCATGAGTGTTTGCAGGTAATGTTTTAGAACCCCCACAGATTATATGTTTTAAGACTTCCATTGCTTAACACTGGGGTTTTTTTCCTCAGTGTTAACCCAGATGCTGCATAAGTATCACGTTGCCTCTGGGTATTTTCTACCTCTTGAGTAGTTTCTGTTTTCTTCCCCCTTATGGGTGACTTTTTAAAATACCCCACATTCATAGGACCATAGGATGGTTCAGATTGGACTACAAGCTCAAGAGCTCTGTAGTCCAACCCCCTGCACAAAGTAGGGTCAGCTGTTAAGTCAGAGCAGGTTACTTAAGGCTTTGTCAAGTCTAGAAACAAAACAAGGAGTGTTAAATATGCTCTCACTTTTGTATTTGAACAGGACACTCACTGACTTTTTTGAAGACCCCTCAAGTTTTTTGTTTCGTTCGGGGTAAGGATTTTTGGTTCAGTACCCTCTTCTCAAAGACTGTCCTATTGAACTCTTAGCTGTGTCAGGATAAGTTGTAGTGGAGAAGCCAGATGATGTAATTTGAATATTCTTGGCTGAACAAGTCAGACTTCTGCATTTCTGGCAAGTGTTCTTTCTATTTTAATGTGCAGAACTGTCTCATAAGCCTGTAGTTATACCTTTCCTAGCTATGTCTGGTAGCTGAGAACTCAAAATAGGGGAAAGAGGTTTTTCAAATCAAAACAAATGAAGACAAAATACCCCCTCTCTCAGAGTTTGTGTTCTTCCTCTGAAGACCTAAATCACCCCAGGAGGATTTGGGTCAGGGAGGTAGCTGAGCTGTAAATGAATTTTAATTGTTCAGGTTTTTTGCAAATGGAAAGAGTTATTTGAGTGAGAAGATGATGTGTCAGTATATGGAGATTCTTTCATGTATGTTGTCTGAAATTATAGTCCAGGTTTATTTCTACAGTTGAAAAAACCTGAATCAATTGGCATGTAAAAATCCATTGTCCTGTGACATATTCCATCCAGGAGCACTAAAAACCAAAAACATGGCTGTAGATTTTGAAGCTGTATCTTTTAAGAACACAGGAGTGAAATATTACTGCTGCTGTGGCCTGTCTGAAAACACTTCTTTGTATTAATTTTGTTCAACATGGGTGATTTTTTTATCAGGAGTTCTTGATATTTTTTTTCTTGTTTGTTTGTTTTGTTTTGATTTGATTTGGTTTGGGTTTTTTTTTTTTAGTTTCAAGGGAAAGGTGAACTTCTGCTGACATGGAACTTTGGTCCACCCGTGCTGCAAGAGAGCAGGAGCCATATGGCCACAATTAGTGTAGCTGTAAATTAATTAATAAGTCCTGGTGACAGGCATGGCATATTTACAGAGTTTTGTTTGCCTTCTAGCACAGCTTCCTGCAAGGGTAGTGTGACAGTGTGTGGCTCTGGACAAACCTGGATAGTGTTACTAATTCTTGATTTATGGTTAATTCTGACTTTAATTCAATTTTCACTTCAGGTATTGACCATCAATTTGAAACTAGATCTGAGCTGAAGAAAGGACTTTTATTTTTCCTCCAAACACATGCTGATAAATAAATAATACAAATAAGGGTAATATTTTAAGTAAAAACAAGCCTCTTGACTGAGCAAAACTAATCCCTAATATAGTTAAATATTATGTGCCCAAAGGCATATTTTTGTTACCTCAGTTTTAGCTGAATGTTTAAAGCACTCACTGACATAAGAAAAATTTTCTGGTTTAAGCCTTTTTTGTCTCTGCAACAGAACATGTTTAGACATGGAGGACCTTTGTTTTGTGTTAAAATCTAGTTAAATTTGCATGGTTTAACTTTGTTGTGTTTAAAGACACTTAAGCAGAGTTTAAACAGCTGGGTTGTTGCACTTATTATTTCAAAGGCTTTTGGTGTCATAGGTCCAAAGAGTTACCAGATGCTAATTTGGATCCACTGCCTCACATCTACAGCTCAGATTTTTCTGCAGCTGTGCTTTGAAAGATACATATAATTTTTTTTTCTTTTTAGCCCTGAGAAGAAACAGGGTTTTCTTCCTTTTTTTTTTTTTTAACTTAATTTTTTTCCCTCTTGTTTATTTTAACATACAATTGTCTGCACTGGGTGAGTGTCCTACAACTGGAATACCTTCTGCTGGGAAAACAAGGAGAAGGTCTGTCACAATGAAAGCTACATTGTCATGGTGGAGAGGGGAGCACATCCAAAAGTTTTCCTGCCTTGATCTCCTCCAGGTGCTTTGAAAAAAAGGCAACTTCAGCTCCCAGTTGGCTTCTTGAGTTAGAAGTAATAGGTGGATTAGTTAGAAAGGCATCATTTCTGGTCAGTGGATTCAGTGCTCTGGCCAGGACAATGACCCTTCATATAGGAGGAGTGGTTCCAAATAATTATAAAATCAAGCTCTGCACTTTTCCTCAAAGTTATCATTACTCAGTTTCATAAAACCAAAGGGTTTGGAGATCTAACATAGCACATAAATGTTGAGGGTGGCATGCTGTATAAAAAATAATTACTTTGCTAGTGTGTTGTGTACATATTTGAATGCCCTGGATTTCTTACTGCTTCATGAAAATTTAGACCATCTGTGTTTGGTTTCAGCTTTTGATCTTCTGCCATGACCCTTACAGTCACCTAAGCTATTTTTATGCAGTATGTAATGCCACTGGTTATCCAGGCTTACAAATCTTTTTCTTACAGTAAGCATGATAAGTATTCTCACCACGTACACATCTCTTGCACTTTGATTTTTGTTTAAATATGGTTTTTTTAAATTGAGCTTAGTGCTTTTTATTTAATGGTTTGTATTTCAGAACCAGTCTCCTCACCTGAAAGTTCTTACAAGGTTTTTACCTCAGAGTTGTTCATCTTTGACATACAGTTGGAGAGGAACTTAAATAAAAGCTGTAGGACTGAAAAGCTGATTAATTTAAGCTTTGTTGAACAATGTGACAAAGCTTGGGACCTCTTTATTCTAATTTAATTGAAAAATAAAAGCTGTTGACTTTGGGTTACAGGTGAGATGACAGGCCATTTCCTGTACTTCCACCCTCCCTAGCAGTCTGTGGGTCAAATTTATGATGAAATCACAGGAGAGTCTTCTCAGTGTGTCTCAAACTCATCTGTACACTTTTGGTTTCCTTGGGTCAGGGTGTAGTGTGGAGCTGATATCTCTGATTTATAGAGCTCAAGAGCTGGTGGCCAAGCCTGTTCCAACTTTGCTTTCCAAATGATACGTGTGGATGGGATTACTTTTTTTCACTTTCAGTCTGGTGTGGTTTATGACCCAGAGTTGTTCAGTGGGGTTAAAGATCATCCTGTGCCCTGTGACACCTCTACTGTGCTCTGTCTTCCTAAAGTGCCACATGTGCCACAGATCACGTTGTTGTCCTGTTCTGCTTCCCCTGTGTGGCAGTTGACTTCTGTTCCTTTCACATTTCAGGACGTAGCAATTAGTAATTCTGCTTTAATTGGGTGATCTCTGGTACTGGAAAGTAGTGTTTCACTTACATCTCACATCAAATATTTTTTGAATTAACAGCTATTTTGTTTCTAATGTTTCCCCCCTCCCAATTCTCTCCCTCAGATGGTAAAAGCAATCCAAGTTCTTCGTATCCATCTGCTTGAGCTAGAAAAGGTTAATGAGCTCTGCAAGGATTTCTGTAGTCGTTACATTGCCTGCCTGAAGACAAAAATGAACAGTGAAACTCTATTAAGTGGAGAGCCTGGCAGTCCTTATTCACCTGTGCAATCTCAGGTATGCCTCAAATACATCTGAATGTGGTTTTGCTTAGATTTCCTTAGGAACTTACAGCTGCGCTTCTCTTGCTATTAGTTTGCAAACAGAGTTTCTGCAGTTTTCTTTACTTCCTCAAATCAGTTACTAAGAGTAGAAAGAGCTATTTTATTATTTTTTTTGTGTGCACACCTGTGTGCCACTGCCTGATGGACAAATTTGTTCAAATATGCCAGAACACAGACTCAATTTTTTATTGTCTGTGTTGCTTTTATGGTTTCCCCTCAGTTCAGCAGGTGTAAATATTCAGAATAGCCTAGATTTGCTGTTTTTTTGGAAGGAGGTTAGGAAACAGAGTGAACAAAGGAGAAGAAAAAAATGTCCATATTAAGAGGGTCTCCTTAGTCTAGTTTGCTTCATTAAAATATTGAGATGACTGGTACATTTTATACACAATCTGTATTTTGGAACAAATAGACAATGTCTGATGGATTATAGTTGCAATATCTGAGATGTCTGTCATTGGATGTCACCTCAGGTAAATGTGTAATTATGGAAAGGACCCATTTTCTATACATATGAACCTCAGTTTAGATATTGTTGACATTACAAAGTGCAATAGCCCGTTGCATTTTTTGTGTAAATTGGTAAAAGTTTGTATGTTATGGTTGATATTTTTGCTGTTAAATGCTGCAAAGTGAGCCCTGACATCCAAGTACCTACAAGATACTGAGTCTTAAGGGATGGCCCTTCTCTGAATTACTCATGTGTCTGATACTCTGTACTCAAAAAAGCCTCAATGACTTTTAATCTCCACTTTCTGCACTCCTTACTTAGGTTTTAGTGTCTGGAAGTGTGGAAAGGAGATTCTAAAATCAGACAGAAAAAACCCTTTTAAAGGTGTTTTTCGTGGGTCTCCTACATTTTGTATTTGCTATCAAAAGAAATTATTCATACATATTAAAGAATATGTAAGAGTTGGCATTGTCAGGGTTGAGTAAGAACTATATTGAGCAGAATAAAACATACTGGGCATCTTGAATACTTCACACATCATTTTGAAATTGATGGAATTAAAGTAATAACTAAAATTCTAAATCTTTGATGCTCGTAATCAGAGCATCAAGGGTCATTTCATCTGTCCTTTTCCCCTTGTGTTTTTGAAAACTGTTTCTCTTGCTATACATATACACCTAGAACTAGAATTCTCCAGGTAGTTTTACATCTTTTTTAACAGTTGCTTTCATGAGGGTTTTCAAAGGTAATGGTTGGTGATAATGAGGAAGTTAATGTAGGTAATGATGAACCTCTAATGAAGTCTCTCTTTGAAGGTAGTCCTGTGATTAAGCTCCAAATGTATTTTAGTACCAAAAATGCATAATGCAAAATACAAAAATACACAAGCATGATTTGTCTCCTTACAAAAAAAAAAAAAGTTTTTAAAAATGCAAGCAACTAATTGTTTTATTTTTCTAGCAAATTCCAAGTGCCATTGCAGGCACACTCAGTCCCCAAGGGATTATGGTGCCAGCATCAGCATTGCAGCAGGGAAATGTAACTATGGCAACAGTAGCAGGTATGACAAAATAAAAACAACTGGCACCTTGCTCTTCGTGTTGGTTTCTTTAATAGTTGTTGCAAAAAGTACACAAAGACGTTTAAAAATGTGTTTTAGCTTTTAATACCTGAAAAGTTGTTGTAATACAGTCAAGTGCTTTACTGTTTTATGAAGGTTGGTTTAATTTCTTGTATACCAAGTATGACTATGTGAGTGGCAGTATTGTAGAAATGAGACTTTAACTGAAACATTTTATCTTCCTTCTAAGCAGGGTTTTAAAACAAACCCCGCTGCCTGCCATAACCACTGCACTCACATAGGTGTGGTTTTGGTGTTGAGACCCCTTTTGAAGACTTAGGTCAGTTAAAACAAAGCAATGAACTTTTTTTATAGCCTGACAATCGGAGCATTTGCCTTTGAAAATAGATTTAGGATGCTTAAAATACAGGGAAATGTAATCAAATTTCCTACAGTCTTTTGTGGATGGAAGGAAGTTTTAGTGTAACAAAGAGCACATCTTACATGCTCACTAGAAAAAAAAAAATAGTAAATATATGATCAAAACTCTTGTATTGTCTGCAGTGCTGATGTCTTTGTGTGTTTAAAGAGAACAATACTCGAAGGGCTTTAACTTACCTGTAATCTGTGTTGCTGTTTTGCTTTAAGGGGGGACAGTGTACCAGCCAGTCACTGTGGTCACTCCACAAGGCCAGGTGGTGACACAGGCACTGTCACCTGGGACTATTCGGATCCAGAACTCCCAGGTTTGTTTCATGGGCTTCACAGGGTAGTTATTCTGGGTTCAGATAAATCTCAGCGGTTTTAAGAGGTTTGGTTTAAATTTGGCAAACTGTCAGAACAAGCTCTGGGTACACACTCGTAGTAACTCATGTAAAATTAGTGCAAGCACTGCTGTAGGAGTTACAAGTTGTATAACATGGCATAATCTGGAGATCCCATACAGAGCCACATCATAGTTCCTACCTGTTAAATGTCTTCCTTTACTGATGGCAGAAGAGTATAGGTACATGGAAATAAGAAAAAAAAAGAAAAAGAACTAAAATTAAAAAAACCTCCACCCCTAACCTCCTCCCCAAGAAAAAAAAACAAAACACAACCCTCCAAAACAAAAACCTCTTTGAATTAAATAGGCACTTTTTCAATTATTACAACTTTTCTAATTATTGAACTAGGTTTATGGCTGGATAGATTTACTGTATTGCATTATGGTGCCACACTGCTGTTGTCAGAAATCTGACTTATTTCTCATGATGGCAACCACTAGTATTGAGGAACTGTCTGTACTTCAGAGTTTGTCTATTTTGGGGGAAGCATTTTGCTGTAAAACCTTGAAGATACTCAGTTGAGACTATGGGAGATCCTCCCACTTGGCTCAGTGTGTCATACCCCAAAAGATAAGGGCCAGCACTCTTTTGGGGGAGGCTCCTGAGAGCTGGATCTGGAGAGTTCAAAGGAACAGCTAAGGAAAAGGAAACATGAAAACTAGACCATCTTTAATTACAGAAAACCTTGCTAGCCTTCTCTTGGAGCTGGAAGTGGTAAATCAAATCTTCCAGGAATCTGGAGTCAATTAAAAATGTGAATGAGGAGCTACCCTCTGAATCTGTTGGTAATCACTGACTCACTGGCTTCTTTTCTTCCTTATTTTGACTTTCCAACCAAAAAAAGTGTGCACAGAGTGTTCTTTTAGTTGGCAGGAGCATATATGTACTTGCCTAGAACACATACAGTTCTGGCTTCAGACACCTTGCAGAAAGAAATGTGTAATATTACTCTCCTTTACTGAAGTGTTTTTGAAGAAAAATGTTTTTTATCCCTCATATGGGAAAAAAAACCCAACTGAGTGGAAAATAATACCTATAGTCTATAAATAAAAAAAGGAGTCGACCTTCTATACACATCTGTGGCTACTCTTGATGTTAGTAGGAATCTCCAGACCCACCTGTGCGTAGGTTTGGACCTGGATTCCTTGTCACCCATAGAAAATCCTTCTTCAGTTTCTTCTTTTTGAGTGTTTCAGAGTGCTGTGGAGGTAGGGAAAACTACTGGTGGAGAGGTATTGAAAGTTCATTATAAAGCCTGCATATACAAGCAGATTATTTAGAATGTAAAGCATCATTTTGGAAAGAAAAGTATGCTCCAAATATATATTTGTTGTCATTTGATAGCTTAAAGCTCCTTTAAAACTAGTTTCATACAGGACACAGACATAATGGTTGGCTTAAGAAATTGCTTCAGTTTGCCTGAAAAACCTGATTTAGAATGATTTCAGTTATAATTGTCTGAAATAGAATCTTATATGCAATTTTTATGCTGTTTCTTCTTATCTCTGTGTAAGCATTTAAGAATGTATTCCTAAATGTTTGGGTAACCAGTGTGCAAATTATTTGCTGTATCCATAGAAAGTGAAAAACAAATATGAACATTTAGGAAGTAGTGAAAGTGTTGTGAAATGAATTACATATTCTACCATATAAGTCTTCTTGCTCTTTGAGAATTTACATACATTTATTTAACATTTATTTATCATCGTTGTTTGCTGCGTAATAATTAATTTTACTTTACCCTTTGTTTAAGTCTCAAATCAGTAGTATTTTACAGCTTCCATAGTTGTTTATATTTGCAAACAGTGAGTTTATTCAAAAGATTTGAGCCTAATTTCGTTTCACTCCTTCCATAAATTAGTTGTTCATTCATTGAAACAGAACTGTTACTGTGCTAACTGCCTTATTTCTTCTAAAATTGTGTGTGCAGCTTCAGTTGCAATTAAACCAAGATCTAGGCATCTTGCATCAAGATGATGGCTCATCAAAAAACAAAAGAGGAGTTCTTCCCAAACACGCTACAAATGTGATGAGATCTTGGCTTTTTCAGCACATAGGGGTAAGGACTGAGCATGGTCAGGAGTCACAGCTTTTTATGTAACTCTTTTATGTGGTCTCTTACAACTTTGCTTCATAAAGAAGGTGAATTTATTCTCTTGTCCTTTATGTCATCTCAGTTCAGTTTTCCCTGAAGTCATTTGGAGTAGTCCCACAGTCCAATGTCAGTTGATTTTATTATTATTTTAATATATTTTAATAAATGTGTTACATTTGTGCTTCATGGTCTCAATAAACATTGCTGAAAGGAAGCTTTCTTCATTTCACTGTGCTGAGAACTTAACGCTCTCTACACCCTAGTTCATGGCACAAGGAAAAAATAATTCCATCTGTGTTTTGTGGTGTTTTGGGGGTATTTTTGATAGAGGAAAATTTCAAATTTTCTGGCTCTATCTCCTTTCCAACAATCCTAATGTGTACGAAGTGTGTTACTGTCTACTTGTGCTTTCAACAGAACCTCTTTCCTTTGCATAAATACTTACCTGGAAAGGATAAATGTGTCTTAAGTTACATTACCATGTTTAGTTGATGGATATTTTGTATTTTACAACTATTTCACAGCAGAAAACTGATACAGGGAAGCTGCGTGTGCGCCTCTTGTGTTACATACACTGACTTCGTCTGTTTAGTTCAGAGCAGCTTTATTGAACTAGAAAGTGCTTGTCAGTGCTCTCATATGACATTGCCTTTAGACAGCATAACTAATCAGATGTTATCACATGCTGGGTTGCCCTGGGATCACGCTGTTTAATAAAGACTGTCGGCCATGAGAAGCTTTTTCTTCTGAATTACACATCAGTGGTTTAATGGTGTCATAGACACTTTCAAGGATAAAATCGGTTTCGTGTAGTAAAGCACTGCTTGTTAAATTATTTATATCTATAAAAGTTTGTGAGGTTTCTAAAGTTCGTGTTTTAATGAGTCAGATGGTCTTAATCCAGCAGCTTTAATCTGTTGTAATAAAGGAATTCTTACTTTTGATGAGGAGCAGCTTTAATCAGTCATAATAAAGGAGTCCTTATTTTTGATGAGGAGATGAAACAAGCTTATGCCTTTTTTTGTTTGCTCTTTTGGCCTCTTTAGCATCCATATCCAACAGAGGATGAGAAGAAGCAGATTGCAGCACAAACAAATCTGACACTACTCCAGGTTAACAACTGGTAAGAGCAAACCCCTTATTTAATATCTGTCATTGTCTCCACGTGCTTACAACGTAGAAATAGTTAAGAGTGTAAGTTGGATGTCTGGAACTGACCTTGCTGTTCTACATATGCTATAAAATATGTATGGAACTAAAGGAGTTGTGCACTGATACACAAGCATGTCATTTTTATAAGGAATAATAACACTCATTCCACTTAAATTATATAAGGACTCCAGAAAACATTACAACATTAAGGAACTGTGTTCTGTTCTGTTGCTGAGAGAGATGGAAGTACTCTCATTTCTCTTCTGCAAGTAAAGAAATGGAAGATTAAAGATGTTCAGTGACCTGAAGCTCTGAAAAGGTTGCAAACAGTTAAGAAGTTACTGTGAACAGATATTGTTTCTGCCCCTGTAGCAAAGGATGCTCTTCTGAGCAGCAATGTCTGGAGAGTGGCAGTACCTCAGCTACACTTGTTCATGGTTCAGCATGTTTGAGCATGTTTTATCTTCACTGGAGATGTAAGATAAGACACCTGCCCCCACAGAAGAGAGGAGGGAAGGTGCCAACACGCACCTATTCGGCCTGTGGGTTCAGTTCCTAAAATTACTGCAGCAAAGTCCAACAGGGATCTTCCTCAGATTTCAAAGAGGACACTGGCTGCGTGGCTGCAGAGGGGTCCAGTGGGGAAATACTTCAGATAGTGACAGAACACAGGTTCCAAAAGTGGAACAGTGTAACTCTGCCTGTGGGACATGTAGTCACGGAGCCCTGTGGCCTGGGATCTGACTGCTGTCTTTGAAGAGCATTTTATTGTACCACATGGACCTGCCAGCTGCAGCCAACCTCCTTCCATTACAGGCAAAGGTGTGTGTCCTGGCTGTGTTTTGTCAGATTCAGGGATGATATCCTCAATCCCATCTCTGTGGCACAGCTCCCTGCATTGAAGTTGATTCAGTTAATTGCTGGTAGCTAATGAGATGTGGTTTTAAGTATTTTCTCGTTCACTAGCAGGAAGGGGAAGGGCAGCAATTAACAAGCTAAAGTAAACAAGTGAAAACCAGGGAACGAAAAAGAATTGGAAAAGATCTGAAAAATGTGTTTGCTGTTGTCTCCTGGATCAGGAGCCAGCCCTTGGAAAGCCAGGGAGCCTATAAAATAAGTAATGCAGAAGCTCAAGGAAGTAAATGAAACCAGACCAAACAAACTAGGTTAGGCAGGGGCTAGATTTGAGGTGGACCCTAATGAAAAGAGTATCAGCTTTCTGAGCTGTGCTTGTCAGCAAGTTTTCTGGTGCTTAGTTTTTAATAAGATCCTGAAGAGTACATCTGTTGTGCTGTCTGGAGGATTTTTCCTTCTGAGGTGGGGGGAAAAAAATGCTGCGAGCTGCAAAACTATAGAAGCACTTTCTTAGCTAGTTTGCCAAAATCAAAGGATGTTGGTATTCTGAGAGCAGGAAAAAAGCTTTCAAAAAAAAAAAAAAAAAAAAAGTAGAAGCCCAGCTGATGGGGAGAAGATTTTATATTCCTAATTTTTTCCTTTCCACTGCATGCTGTGTGCACGTGAGAGAGAATTCACAGCCAGCTGGTCACACGTTCTCCTTGCCCTCGGTTGCCTTCAGGTTTATCAATGCTAGAAGGCGAATTCTTCAGCCAATGCTGGATTCCAGTTGTTCCGAAACGCCCAAAACAAAGAAGAAAACAGCTCAGAACCGGCCGGTCCAGAGGTTCTGGCCTGACTCCATTGCCTCAGGAGTTGCTCAGCAGCAATCCAACGAGCTCACGATGTCCGACGGTAAGGAGAGACCACGCACAGTAAAGTTAATTCCTTTGTCACAGGGAAATGAAGGGATTGGTGCCTTTGTGGAGAGGGGGGACTTCTTCATGTCTCGGGATAAATGTGGTTTTAATCTGGGAAAACATAACAGAAACATGTCAGGTTTTTTTCTCTTCAGTTGTCTATGTTTTCAGAGGAGTATTTTACTGGATTTTATGTCGAGAGACTGTTGCTTTTGTCTCAAAAGTTATGAAACAGCAGAACAAAAGTGAGATGTACAGCTCTGATGTACAATTAAGGTCTCTCAGTACGTGTGTGCACGTCAGGAGTATTCTGTTTGAGCACCACAGGGCTGCAGCTTCAGTTTCATTGCTGAGCATCTGCAAATCTACATCTGCCTCACGTGTTCCAAGGTGAACAGTGAGAGGCAGAGAGATGTAATAGAGTCTCCAAAGACTCTGACTGAAGTAACTTCCTCAGCATCAGATCAAACAGTTATTATCAGAAAGATAAATAACTGCTTTAATCTCAGGATCATCCTTTCTGTCCTGCTGCCTGATGCTTTGTTCCTGTCCAGTTTGCAGCAGCTCTTCCCTCAGCCTGTGCTGGACCTGACAACAGCTTTGTCCATTTAAATCACCTTGAATCTCTATGAACAATCCCATTTTTCTGCAATCAGTTAAGCTGGAATACTTTGCAGAAATGGTCTTGTGGTGACTTGATTGGAGAATTGCTATAGTGGGTGTCTGTAACACAATGAAGTTTAAGATTCCTGACTGACTTAATCCTGGCATTTCCTGACATTTGAGTGTTTGACAACCTATATGGCTTTTATTTCAACCCAGTTTCTTAGATTTTCTTCCTGTTTATTTGGAAAAAAACCCCCCTGTTATAAGTAATAAATATGCATTACTTAAAATTGGAAAGCAGGAAAGATACTAAATTACTGTGGTTGTGCTTCTGCAGGTGCTGTTGTCACCATTACAGCTCCAGTCAACATGAATGTAGACAGTCTCCAGTCATTGTCATCTGATGGTGCTACTTTGGCTGTTCAGCAAGTCATGATGGCAGGGCAGAGCGAGGATGAGTCTGTAGACAGCGGGGAAGATGATGGAGGGGACCTCTCAACAACAAACATCAGTGGGCTGGTCTTGGATAACAGCGATTCTCTGCAGTAGGAAGAGAGAGAGTGTGACAAAACACTTAGGAAAAAAAAAGAATGGACTGACTGACTGACTTTTTATAGTTTGCACAGCAAACATTTTACACAAGTTTTATTTCTAATATGTTTTATATGTAGATATAGAAGGGTGCACTTTTTTGTATTTCATAGTAAGCTTAAAGAGTGTTTTTGCAGGTGCAGCAACTTCTTTCAAATGTGGTTTTTTTTCTGTTTCTTTTTTCTTATTTCAGAAAATTATATCTAGTAATATAAAGAACCACGTGAGCACCCCTTTGTTCTATGAATTGGAAGTGCTGCAGTTTCTAATGAATTATGCAGTTTCAATTAGTGCTGTTATTTAACACAGCTTTGGATGGGCAGGTGATGTAAATTTAAAGCATGTGACACTAGTGTGTGAAACTTGATTATTGAGTTAGATGCATATATTTGAAAGATGCTTCTGCACCTTAAAAACTGCTAGTCTGAGGTGGACAGCAACACACACAAAAAGGAACTGTTGATGTGTGATTCAGTAGCGAATGTATGGCAATTTAAATAAGTTTAGTTTCTCTCATAGTCTGTGAGCCTGTTTATCATTTGCTATAAAAACTCCTATTTTTACCTTGCTGGGGTTATTGGATAAAAAAAAAAAATATTTTTATAAATTCACTAGAAATTGGGATGACGACTGTATTAAGCAGGAGGAGGAGAAAAAAAAAATTTCCAGAGGGGAAAAATAAATATTTAGTATTCCTATTTGGAAGGTCTGAAAGCTGACCCAATTTAATAAACAAGCCTACAGTAGCATTCTATGATTCTCAGCTATCCCACAGTGATATACTATATTTGATAATAGCATAAGAAGGGCCCACTGTTTGATGGGATTTTGATATTGTCAAACATTGATTTATATTATGTGTAAACTAATATTCAAATTGCATAACTCTGTATCTAGACTTGTATCTGAAAATATTTGCTAAATGACTATTCAGGTAAGTAAATTCAAATACCCACAACTTTTCCAGTTACTAGAGGAATTTAACAGTTTATAGTTTGTACAACTGAATCTAAAAAAAAAAAGAAAAGCTGCCTACTATACAGTCATGAATTCTCCTATTTTATTGCATTTGAAATATTTTCCCCTAATGCAAAAAGAAATATAACTTATGGATTTATATAAAAATTTCTTCAAATCTGAGGTTTACTACCAGAATATACAGCAGGCTTTATTAGAGTAGAAAATCCTTGTGTGTCATTTAAAAACGAAGAGCTGTTGTGAAAACAGCTGGGTTTTTTTTTTGTTTTGGGTTTGTTTTCTTTGTGGTAACAGTTCACTTCTTTTCCCAAATTTTGAAGTCCGTGTCTGTCTATCCATGAACTTTTGGAACTTTTGTATTTCCCTTTGTCAAGTACAAATAACAGACTCCAGGAGCCTCGTGGTATGATCAACATCCTCTTTTTAATCCTGTTTGTCACAGTGTTGGGTTAGATCAGAGCTTCCTTCTGGTTTAGACCGAATCTAGTTGTGTTTCTGATGTGACAGGGGAAAAAAAAAGATGTTAGCTTTTAGACCCTGTATTTGAACAGAACCCTTGGACAGATGCAAATGTTTAATTGAATGCTTAATTTGTGCTTCACAGGACACTCAGGCACGAGCTTAGGTCCCGTTGGTTTCAGTAGGAGTAGCACACGTGCTCTTGGACGTGCTTGAATGGTTGGAAGGTGGTCATTGCAGATTCCAAAGCAGGTGTGAGTTGGTGTGAGGAAACACTTATGGAAGAAATGTCAGTAGCACTGCCATATGCACGTGGAAAATAATACTAGTTTTCAGTGACTAGCAGCTGTTTTTAAACAAAAATTGGCGTTGGTTTGACTCAACACAGGTGATGTTTCTGCTGGGGCACTCACCTATTCCTGGCTGAGGATCTTCCTTAGTTCAAATGCTGTAACGATCTGCTCCACTGGAGTGGTAATTCCTAAAGAATTTGTTTTCTTCTGACTTCTCTGCTTTGCCACCTATGTGCCATGTTTGTTAAACAGCACAGTAAATGAATAATGAAAGATGTAATTAGGAAGGTGTTGACATAGCATAACTATCTCAAAGGCTGTTGTCAAATCCAGTTTGACCCCAAAACGTCTTAAAGGACAGAAACCATGTATGAATCCTGCACCTTTGGAAACATTCAACCTACTGCCCCTACAGAAGATAACTGAGATTACTGGAACAGAGAGACAGATTCTGTGTTTTTAATTGGTTTTGATTTAACTCCAAAAGGGCTTCGTCACCCCCAGTTTCTGTTATACAGCAGATCATGTTTGTTGGTTGGTTTAGGGTTTTTATTCAGCCACCCTTGCTCATGTTTAATAGCCCTTTGATCCTTGTACTTGTAGCACGTAGGCAGAGGAATAATCTGCTTTTCACTGAGTACAGGCCTGTGGACAAATACCTGCTTTTCCAAATCAGGCTGTACTGGAGCACCAGGCTGCTTTTCACCATCTCCTTTCCTTCCCTGACCAGCTGTTGCTACCTCAGGCTTTCCCTGTCCTGCTTCCAGGTGGGCTTGGAAGCAGCTCATCCAGCTGATCCCACGGGTAGCAAACAGCAAGCAGTGAAGGGAAGAATAAACCAAAGTGGGCAAAACTTCCATGCTTTGGAAGTAACGTGGCAATGGGCATTTGCCCACACCTCAAAACTATGAGATCCTAAAAAGAGAGAAGGCATTAAAGCAATTTAATATCTATACAGCCAACTGGAAGAGGCTTCAGGAATATGTTATGTGCCACTTGGAACTCAATTGGAAAAAAACAGGTGTTTTGGTTTGCAAACTTCTGAAAGTTTATTTTTCAGAAAAAAGCCATTATCTAGTTAGCTGCTTTTGTTTTTCCTTGTTTATTCCCTCCATCCTCCATGCAGCAGAAGTTTTATTCTTCTGAAAAATTTGCGACCTTGTCTTCAGCTACTTTATCAGTACCCAGAGACTGAACTGTACAGAGTTTACTGTGAAAGGGGAATATGGAATAGTTTCACTGTAAGATTAGAAACATAAAAACATAGGGATGTGAATTCCTAAAACTGGAAAGGCTTTACCATTATAATCAAAGGGATTGCTTAGCATATGAAGCTCAAACCTTTTGTTTTAGTTCAGTGAGAATTCTGCAGTGGGTGTGAACTGCACAGGAGTGTTTGTTCCTCTCATGATTTTTAAAAAAGAAAAAGTAGTGTCCTTCATTTTTCCTGTGTAAGAAAGATTGCTGGTTTCAGCAAAGTTTCACCATTCAGGAAAGGTACATGTTTACATTAGTTAAAAAGTCTTTATAAGGGACCTAACTTTAAACCCATGTGTAATTGTCCCCCCTGCCCCCAGGTAAAGTCATATTCATATGCAATAGAACTAACTTGTTTTTAAAATCAATGTGATTATTCTGCAGTTATGATCATTGAAACTTATAATTTTTTTTGTTTTCTAACCCAAAACAGGGTTCTCAGTCCAATTTTTTCAAGATTCCTGTAACAGGCAAGGCAATTTCCTGTCGTTTTTTAACTTTGGAAGCATTGCAGTTTAGTAAACCAATTCCAAAACAATCAGGATATATTTCTCAATGACTGTTACAAAGAAATAATCGTGTTGGAAAGTATTTAGAATCAACCCTGGCCCTGCAGTAGGTTTTTTCTACGTCTGGTTATTGTGTCAAAGTGGAGTCCTGCTGACCTCAGGGAAACTCCAATAAGGATCCACATCAGGCTGTATTTATCTGCCAGAGAATTGGTTCCTTATTCTGGTACCTGATCTCTGTTAGGAACTTCTTGGAGAGCCCTCCAGCTTTATTTTGCCTGCATACCTGGGTGTTCTTCCAGTGGAAACCAGGGTATGGATGAAGGGCTTGGAAGGGCAGGGACTCATGTTGGCCTGGCATGCACCACGTAATTATTTTGGTATTCAAAACACAGCCAGAAGCCAGACCCACGGTGAGGAACTGGACTTCCCAGTTCCTGTGCTTCCAGAGTAGCTTCAGGTTTATGGATATTCTAGTGGAGTGAAGCCACAAAGACTTAATGCATGAATAACATGTGGTTTTGGTTCTGGAAGAATTAGGAGCTCATCTTCCTGACTTTATGAACTTGACAGCCCGCAGGATGAAGCAAAGCCTTTCCAAGGGATGATATTTGCACTTAAACAAACAAAAAAATCCAGAACACCCTGGTATTTTGAAAAATTGGAACACATGCATTTAATTGTAATTAAAGATGATTTAACATTTATTTTCTGAAGCTGAGTCGTCTTGGGAAAAAAAATAATAATACGTATTGGTCTATGCAAGACACAAATGTCAAAAATGTGTGAATTACCCATTTTTAGGTGCTGTATTGTTGTTGTCTTTCTGACTTCTGTTACATTGATTAGTCTTTTCAACCTTTCAGCCTTACATTCAGCTTAGAGTTGAATAGGCAAAGTGTAGTTCTGAAATCCTGTTGGAAATGTATCTACCCTTCATTCCCTCATGGAAATCTCGCATGTTAAACAATTAAGTGAAATGTTTTTGGTTTCCTGATAATAAATCCAGACTCTCACCACCTCCTGAAAACAGCATATCCATGAACATGCACGTTTAATTGTGGTGTGCAAACGATCAAATCATCAGCCTTGTGCTGGGGGGCACTTTGCTCTTCACTCTTCAGTGCAGCTGAAGAGTAAAGCAGGTTCATTTTGCCAAGCTCAGTGTGGATTCCTCCCCCCCCCCATCCCCTGCCCTTGGCATGCTAAACACCCTCAAGTAGGTTTAATTTTCGAGGCCTAAAGTAACCTGATCATCCAGTGTGTAAAGCACAGTGAAATTGCCACTAAGGTGCTTTTAAGTGATTGCCCAAATCAGGTTATCTCTTCATTCTTGTCACCTGGAAATATAAAATCTGCTCCTTTTCTGTGACTTAGTTCTTTAGGACCTGCTGAGTGATCACAGCTGGTTTTGCCAGAGAAAAGCAAGGTGTGAGAAGGCAGTGAAATGCCTTTCCAACCTTGTAGGCTCCTGTAAAAGACACATAGTTCAAGTTAATGGAATCCAGTGTTTTCAGGTCGTGACGGAAGTGGCCCATAAATCTCTGCATGGGTTTGGCAGCACTGGGTCTGTACAATCGACAATCTTTAAAATGTGAACCCTGTAACTTTTCTGTCCTTGGTTGTTAAGGGATTTTTGAAGCAGCTGATCTATCAAGGGATAAAATTAAAAATGAGAATATGCCTCATGGATGATTTATTTTTACACCGCTGTTCTCTGTGAACAGAAAAAGCACATTTTTAAAGCAAAGCATTTACATGATTTTTAACAGTGTTGTTTGGCTGAAAGACAAATATGTTTTCAAGAAACCTTGAGTGTAGTTTTAAACTATTTAACCAGTTCCTGGCCAGGGTAAGTCCTTGGCCTTTGTATTTGTTTGGGGTTTCTTGTTTATGCAAATGAAGAAAAATGTTTACTAGTTCTTACCAGTATGGGGATTTTTATTATGCTTTTGTAATGCGGGAGCAGCTTCAATGAAAGAAAGAATTAGCAGGTAAATAGTCCAAAATGTGTGTGACTTTGGGTGGGAGTTTTTTTCTTTGTTGTTGTTTCAAAATTATTAATTAAAATGGCATGGACATCAAACTTCCAGTAATGGTTCCACGCATAAATGGTAGTGACTTATTTGAAAAGAGCTTCTCTCTGCCAGTCCCATGTGTAAACTCATTCATATTGTAGAGCATTTCTGAAATTGCCTTGTTCTCCCAAATCAGAAATCTTCAGGAGAGGAGCAACCTCTTCATTACAAGGCAGTGATTCCTCTCCAGCAAGAATCCTGGACTCCTTTCATCCAGTGTGTGTGAGCCTTGCTCAGCAAGGATGACGTCAAACGTGGGTGTTCTGAAGAGAAGATTTATTCTGCTTAGCACGGGTGCATTATTTATTCCTGGTCTCTCTTCCCTGGCATCTGGCACTGTGAGATCCAGGAGAGCCTCCCAAAGGGAACAGCCCAGAGCCCAGCACACCTGGAGAAGGGGCTGTGTGTGACTGCACTGGCCACAGCTGGTACAGCCTCCAGCTGCCCTGCCTTGCTTAGCAACCTGTATGACAGATTTCCCTTTACCCTGAGGAACATGCAGTTCTAAGCATAATTGACCATTTTTTAAGGAAAAAAAATAAGACCTTTTTATAGCTGTTTTCTTACTCCAGAACATATTGCCCCAACAATTTTGGATCATTTTGGTTTTTAAAGGGTTAATCTGTGAATAGCTGAGTAGCCTGTGTTAGAGACACAGGAATATTTGATCATTTCTTTGACCTCAGAAGTGTGTCTGAGAGTAGTGCCAGTAACTCCTGGTGATATCATTGGAAATAATTTTAACTCCACTGCTGCCAGGGAGCAATTTTTTCCTTAACCTGAAATGAGTAAACAACCAACCTAACAAAACAAACAACCAAAAAAAAAAACCCCAAACCAAATCAAAGCAAAAAAGCCCTCACACCTCTAAAGGACAAGCGGGAATGGCTTCAAACTGAAAGAGAGGAGGTTTAGATTGGGTATTGTGAGGAAATTCTTCGCTGTGAGGGTGGGGAGGTCCTGGAACTGGTTGCCCAGAGAAGCTGTGGCTGCCCCATCCCTGGAAGTGTTCAAGGCCAGGTTGGATGGGGCTTGGAGCAACCTGGCGTAGTGGAAGGTGGAATTGGATGATCTTTAAAGTCCCTTCCAACCCAAACCATTCTGTGATTCTACATTTATATCACCTAAATTATGCCCTATACAGTGTATTTTTAGTCGGCTTTATAACCCCCTGAAAGATGAATCCCCTCTTCAATAAGCCATTAAAGGAATCAGAAGCCTTAGTTCTAAGGAACTCATGAGCTGGTTTGCTGTTTCTAAATAAGCCTATTTGTACAAACCAGAGCAATATCCTCAAGTCTGAAACAAGGGAAAATAAAGTCCACACACAATGTAAAATGAGGATTTGGAAAAAAAAAACCCCACCCCACAATAAGGCTGGGATTTTTTTTAGGTACTGTGTTATTTATTTAAACTCCATATATAAATTCATGCAAGTTCAGAGTGTGTGGGGTATGTGGGTTTAAGTCTGTGGTGTACTTAAAACACAAAGTGACAAGTCACCACTTAGATACCCTCCTAAAACCTGAAAGCAACGTGACCTTTGTAAGTCAGGTTTGGTTTGTCTTCCTGATGCAACTAAGGTGTGACCCAGGGCTTATGAAGTAATCAGGGAGAATCTGTGGATATTTACCTTCTCTATTGGTCTTTGGACTTTGGTGTCACTACTGGCACAAGTCAGGAGCTGAGGCCCTTGGACCTGCTCCTGACCATCATTCCTGGCACACATTTTGTTAAGTTGATCCCTAACTATAAGCTGATGCATATACTAAATGTGAATGTGGTAATAAAAATTAATTCAGATAATGCTTCGTTAGGATCCAAGAATTCTTTAACTTAGATTTTTTTATTTTTTTTTTTAAAGCCACGAAAAAGCATGCAGATAATGCAGATACTACTTAGGGAACTAGTGGTTGACTTACATGTCACTTTTGCTGCGTGTGTGTGTGCATCCTCTCTCCCCTGCAGCCTTTTACTGCGAGCTGCAAACAGTGGACACTTCCCTGAATTTCTTAACATTCATCAAATTATGTTGCCTCACATTTCTGAGTAGCTCAGTTTATGACCCTGTTTGGTCTTTAAGATTCAGACCACTTGCTTTCAGCAGAGGCTGGCACACAGAGAAGACAAGGGGACTTATTTATACGTGCAATTACAAGTAATTACAAATTCAATTACTGTGCAGCTACTGATTTCCCTAAGATACTTAGGAGTATATATGGTTCCATGGGCAACATCCATATTAAGGCCAGGAAGGGGAGATAATATTTCTGTTGCTGGTGTCTCACTGTATTTTTATATTGGAACAAAAGGGTTATTTTTTTAATACACAAAGGAGGGGTTTTTTGCACAGCTGATTTTGATTAAGTTTCTTAACTCAATACTGTAGCTGGACCAAGACCTGAAAGCTCTTGAAAATTTTAAGGAGCATCATCAAGTGAAACTCAGAATTGCAAAATTCCAGAGATTTTGAGGAACTGAGTTGGTGTTTTAGGTAATACCTGTGCTGCCTTAGCTTTTCAGATGCTGGGGGAAAACAATGTTCCTGACTCACCTGCACACACAGGGATACTTTCAGCAACTTCAGAAATAATAATTTTCCTCTAAGATCCCCCCATTCTGTTGGAAAACAACTGATTTTGTATTCCTGTCCTTTTTTCCTTTGTTTTTTATTCCTCCCACCTTCATTTCTTTGCAAGCTGGCAACAATTAATCCTTGATTACACATCCTGGACTTCTTCTGTGTCTCTTGGGCTTCTGAACTGTGAATAGCCATGAATAATGACTCTGCAGGTCATTCCAGGATTCAAAGCCAGCTGCTGGAAAAAGCCCAACAGCCTTCCAGAACTGAGTTTTGGATGCTGCTGTGGATGCAGTATCGGAGTGATAACTAAAAGAAGAGATGTCCTTAGTGCAGTTACACAACTGAGATGCACATTGAAGCTAAATCATGAAGCAGAATCACAGAATCATTAAGGTTGGAAAAGATTTCCGAGATAAAGTCCTACCTTTGACTAAGCTCCACCTTGTCAACTAAACCATGGCACTGAGTGCCACATCCAGTTAGTTCTTGAGCACCTCCAGGGATGGGGACTCCACCACCTCCCTGGGCAGCCCCTTCCAATGTTTAACAACCCTTTCCATGAAGAAATTCTTCTTGGTGTCCAACTTGAACCTCCCCTGGTGCAGCTTGAGGCCCTTTCCACTTGTCCTGTAGAAATCACTACATTTTCCCAGATGAATGTGTGTCACTTTTTTCACGTACAGGCTTTTTTATAATGTTTGTGTTTGCTCCAGTGAAAGATTTTAGTCATAGCAATGCATATTTTAGTGTATTTAGTATCTTAGGGAAACGTGCATAACCCCTCTCTATTAAATCATGCAAATCCTCAATTTAAAGAAATTAACTGATCAGAAAAACACGTTTCTGTTTTAAATTTCAGAAGCAAAATGTACATTGCATCAAATGTGAGTTTGTCCTGAAATGCCTGGCCACTAAATCTCTCTTCTTCTGCAGTTCCTTGGTTGCTGTCCTGCAGTTTTGACTGAGATAACCCAAAGTGTCATCTCTGCTGTTCCCAGAGGATATCTGTTTTAAATGCCAAATCTACTCTTTTGGTCTCCCCTACCCACCACACAGAGGAAGGAAAGGCTGTGAATTGTCACAGAGAGAGAACACCTGACAATCAGCACTTAATACCCTGCAACAGTGTTTGCAGTTTCTTCAGAAATACCTCCCCTGATTTTTCACTGAGACACTGAGCCAAAGGGGTCTGGGAAGAAGTCCCATTTTAAAAAAAAAAATCTGCTTCAGCTCAGCCTCCTGGTGTGGGTCAGCTTTTACTTTATAATATTTTTCTATCTATATTAAAACCCAACCACACTTGTGCATGTGAGTTCAGTTCCCATCCTTGTGCCATTTGCTGGTTCTGGCACCATTGTCGTGTCAGGGCACCTGTAAATGGTTAAAATTTTCCACAAGGAACACATTCAAAAGACAGAGTCACACGTTGCCTCTCTCCCTGCCCCCCCAGTTTTAAAGAAAAACTATTTCTAGGAAGAGGCATCAGTCTGTTACCAACACTGAGTGGGTACAGTTTAGTTAAATCAGGGGATTCTCCAGGAAACCTCTGCCTCATTGTTCTCATCCTGATCAGAAATCAGAAGTGCAGAACCTGCCATGAATCAGGATTTCTGATAGTTTAAGAGCACAATACCTTGAAAAAAATGGCAGGGAGCCATCCCCCCAACACCTGGGCTTTGCAAATGCAGGCTGGGGTTGCTAAAGCTGCTTGGTGAACCACACAGAAGGAATTCACTCCTGGCAGGTTGTCAGGAAAGGTAGAAGGACTTAGGCAAATACTTCAACTTCTTGGCACTGGGTGTAGTTGTTCCCAAAGGATGGGCTTTTTTCACTTGTGAATATTTAACCCTAATATTGTATAGCCCCATGAGGCAGGAAGTGAGAGGGCATGTTAAAAATGACTGATGACCAAAGCATGGTTCTACTTAAATCAATCATTTTATGACTAATACAATGAAGAAAGGCCCTGTCAGCTCCACAACTAACTAAGCATCAGTAATGATCTTAGACAAAATTATGGGACACTGAAGAACACAAACACCCCCCCCCCCNCGAGCAAACCAGCGCTGGACGGCAGGGGAGTCTGCGCTCCACCGACTACCGTACCGAGTTGTTCAGGCCGTCCCTTTTTATACATCTTTTACTGCCGTGTTTGCAAAATAATGGAGGTGCTCTGCGCATGCTTCAATTGTTGTTTAGGGGTCTTTTTCTGCCTTCTGGTGGTCGTTAAGGCTGAAGTCAGGAGTCTTCCTTCCTTGACCTTTGATTCTTATGTCCTTATATGGGGCTGTTTTTCAAGTTTCTGTTGGTTCTCAGGACATTTTGCAGTTATCTTTAGCTTGCAGATATCCTTTTAGTTTGGGTAAGCAGTCTGTAGTTCGGCCTTTACACTGGGCTTAACATAAATCTTAGCAAACTGTAGTTTAGTTCATGGTTCACATCAACATAAATCTTAGCAAGGCTATACCATAGTTTATAGTTCAACATTAACATAAATCTTAGTAAGGCTATACCATAGTTCATAGTTCAATCTCTACAGAACTCTTAATAAACAATACCATAGATTCTTACAGCTCCTAAAAATTGTTGTCTCAATTTCCAGGGCTAGTTTAGGGGTGCACAGGAGTTTTTAAGTTCCTTTGCTCCAGAGAAACATCTACAGCTTACCTGGAAACACTTTGTGATGCAAAGTGACAGTGACCAGATGAATGAGTAGCCACAAAACCACACCCTTGCCCAGGCCATGGGGAAAATCTGACCCGGGAAAATATAAATAATCCTGGCAACACTATGTCCAAACTGTAGGCAAACACACGGGTGATCAATGTCGGAGAATCCAGGACAACACCCGTTCGAGTAAAGCACGCTGAAAACCCAAGACATTGAACTTAAATGAATGAATTCTGACAACTGATTGGTGTCTGAACAGGGTTGGGTGTTTTTTTTTTCTTTTCTTTTATCCCTGTGCTGGTGCTGTTCAAGGAAAAAATAAAATAATGCTGCTTCCAATGTGATGAAATGCAGAGAGAAATCCTGTGAGACTTACAGGCAGAGGCTCCAGATGGAAGGTATCTTCAAATCAGAGGTGAGGGCAGAGCAAAGAAACCCTTCATCACCTCCAAGGGGGCTTAAAAAAGGGGCCTGTGGGGAATTTATTGCACAGATATTTGAAGAATAACTCTTTCATTGTTCCTGTGCTGAGCTTGGATAAAGAGCATTCACACAAAACCAATATTATTCAGGGGCTGTACCCATCTGTGGGTCATTCTCCCCTGCTCAGAGGTTATCAGTCACACCAAGCAGTGTGACAGATAAGATGTGTGACATGTGAGGAAAGGATGCAGCAGCCCACCAGCCTCCCCAGGCTGGCAGAGTCTCCCAAATCCCTCATGGCTCCTTCCAAACAGTCCCTATGCTTGCAAACCCCGTGGACTCAAACACTCACACCTTGCAAGCACATACAGCATGTGAATTCCTTCAGCTATTTGTAAATACCCAGACAGCTCCTAATTGAAAACTTGCAATGGGAAGAATTTCTTGTGCTGCTGGTGGGCACAGCAGCACGGGGTGTCTGGTGTCTGGAAGGTGGCAGTGAGTTTAACCTTACTAAATATTAATTTTTTGGGGAAGAGCAGAGGGGAAGGGTTATGGGGTAAAACCCCCATCCCCATTCTTAGAGGGATAGAGCAGCTCTCCTGTGAGGAAAGGATGAGAGAATGGGGACTGTTCAACCTGGAGAAGAGAAGGCTTCAGGGTGACTTAATTGTGGCCTTCCAGTACCTGAAGCGGATGACAAGAAAGCTGGAGAAGGACTTTTCATAAGGGACAGGACAAGGCATAGTGGGTTCAAACTGAAGGGGGGGAAATTTACGTTTGATAGATGGAAGAAATTCTTCAGATGAGGGTGTGTGAGGTTGGTGAGGCACTGGCACAGGTTGCTCAAAGAAGTTCCAGCCCCATGCCTGGAATTGTTCAAGGCCAGGCTGGATGGGGCTCTGAGCAACCTGGGCTAGTGGAAGGTGTCCCATGGCAAGGGGACAGGAATGAGATGATCTTTAAGGTCCCTTCTAACCCAAACTATTCTGTGGTTCTCTGGGAGCAGGGCAGGGATGTGTGAGGCCAGGGGCTCACACAGCTCAGTTGGTGCTGGAGCTGGGAGCCCTCACAGCCGGCTGGACCCAGAGCACCAGGAGGTTTGGGCACCGTGGCTGCTCAAGGATGGGAAATTCTGACCCCTCCCCGGCTCAGCTGCAATACAATCAGTGGAGGAGGAGCTGTGTGTTCTCTGTCACACTCTCAGTGTTGTCTCACATCCAGAGTGTCCATCTGCCTTCTCTTGTAGCACTCACCTCAAAAATCCAGAGGGGAGTAGCAGGGGCTGTCTCCTGACCTGCTGGTTGTCACAAGCAATGAGTTTCTCAGCCCAGCAAGTGCTGCAAGAATCACTGGGTGTCCAGGGGCAGCTCAGCTCTGGGGCTCCTGTGAGTTCCCATGTTGGGTGGGAGGTTTTGTGAGGCTGTGTCACATCTGGGTTTGCAGTGAGTTTCCAGGCCCAGCTTTGAGGTGCAGCATTTATTGGGATGTGCTGAGCCCTCATGTCTCTGGCCAAGGCTCAGCAGAGCCCTGGGCAGGGCCAGTCTCTGACAGCCCCAATGAAGGGGACCCTTGTTTTATCCTAAAAATCAAATTCACCTGCTTCCTCCAACATTTTCTTAATCCTCCACCTGAATCTCATCTTACCATTGTGGTTTTTTGTGGTCAAACAGCATTGGGCAGAGTAGTAGAGAAGAAAAGGAAAACAAATTGAGGTACATATTTAACATTTCCAGGTATACCTGGGGCCAAGGTGGTTGGAGAGAGGCTTGTGTGGCCCAAGTACTACCAGCTAACACATGAAGAAAGTATATGTGTCCTTAACAGTAAAGTGTTCAAAAGTTTATCAGTAGCATCGATTTTATTCAACCCCTTGAAGGAACACAATTAACATTTGTTCACAACTGAGCCTGATAAATCTGTGGGTTTTAGTAATGTATCCCTGCATATATATATATGTATGTATTGGGGGGGTTATATCTATATATGTCAAAGCATTCAGAAGGTGAAGTTCTGCTGTCCCAAGTCTGTCTCCAGAGGACTCAGCCACTGACATGGAATTTGGGGTTTTCCTGCTGAACTGGGACACAGCAGGGACTGACAGTGGGGTCAGCCCTGGGTGACATCGAGGTGGCTGTGAAGGACTGAGCCTCGAATGTCAACATCCTTATGTGGGTCTTCAAGGCTTTGCCTTGAAATGAATGATGAATTGGTGAAAATGGAGAAATGAAAGGGGTTTGCCTCCCAAGCACACAGCCCTGTGCCAAACCACCTCCTCCTCCCAGCTCCTGACAAGGTTGGAGAGAAGGTGTCAGCCAGTCCTCTGATTTTGATCCCACCACTTTGAACCTGATGGAACTATGGGAAGCAAAAACATGACTCTTTGTTTATCCAGCAAGTTTAATATAAACAGCCCATATAAACATAAACACATACAAAAGCAGAACCATCTCACAAATAAATAAATAGCTGCGTTTTGCTCCAGTTACATGTGAGTAATCAGTCTAAGCTCTCACAGCCCATTGCTGTGGAACAAACCTTACAACCAAGCAAGCCCACCCTCTACAGACATTTTGCCCTGGTCTATAAATGACAGAGAACATCTGGAGACAGTGGTATCTCTCCAGCGCTCCGTGGCACAGCCGTGACAACCCCCAAGTNTCCTCCTCTCACCTCCTGACAAGGTTGGAGAGAAGGTGTCAGCCAGTCCTCTGATTTTGTTCCCACCACTTTGAACCTGATGGAACTACAGGAAACAAAAACCTAACTCCTGGGAGGAAGTTTATCCAGTGAGTTTAATATAAACAGCCCTTATAAACATAAACGCATACAAAAGCAGAACCATCTCACAAATAAATAAATAGCTGTGTTTTGCTCCAGTTACATGTGAGTAATCAGTCTAAGCTCTCACAGCCCATTGCTGTGGAACAAACCTTACAACCAAGCAAGCCCACCCTCTACAGACATTTTGCCCTGGTCTATAAATGACAGAGAACATCTGGAGACAGTGGTATCTCTCCAGCGCTCCGTGGCACAGCCGTGACAACCCCCAAGTCCTCGAGGGCAGTTTGGAGCATCCAGCACCTCTCAGCGAGGATGCTGCCAGAGGGACTCCCATGCCCTCACCCAGCAGAGAGAGAGGAGCTTCACTCCTTGCCCTCACCACCCCTGCACTGCAGCTGCCCGCCCTGGGGAGGGCAGGTGCAGGTTTGGGTGCCGTGGGTGGTGGTGGTGCCGGCGGGCACCGCCAGCTCCTCCTGGTCGTAGCAGACACAGCGTGGGCACCCGTCAGCCACGGGGCTGCCCACGGCCTGGCAGGTGTGGGGCACAGGTGGGCACAGCAGGGCGCAGGTGATGCCCCCCCCGGGGTGGCAGGTGCACAGCTTGCGGGCGAAGTCGATGTAGAAGGAGCGGCCGGCGGGGACAAGGCCGCTGGAGAAGCCCTGCAGCTCGCACTCGTCCTCCAGGTAGGGTGGGCAGGCGCAGGGTGGGGCGCAGGGGGGGCAGCAGTGCCCGGCTGGGGTGCTGGTGGGCCCCTCTGGGTCTCCCTCGGGGCACGGGGGGCAGGTGCTGGGGTCACACGTGGGTTTTGGGGCCGCGCCGCGGAGCAGGAGGCAGGTGAGCAGCGGGAGAAGGGCGCCGGTGAGGGCCATGCTCCTGGGAGGGAAAGAGGAGATGTTTCTGGGGAGGGAAAGGGGGATATAGGAGCGGGTGTCACACTGGGCATGGGCACATCAAACCCCCAAATTCTGCGCCGACCTCTGCATGGTTTAAAGCAAGGAGGATGCAGCCACCTCTCCCTGATGTGCCCATGGCTGCAGTTTTGGGCATCCACAGCTGGCTGGTGGGAGAGTCTGCTCTAAAACATAAAGTCCTGTTCCCAAAAGCTCATCCTGGCTTGACCACGGTGTCCTCCACCCCCAGGTGTTCAGACAGCTGCAACGTGGGCACTGGGAGAGCAAAGTCCAGGCTGCAGCTTTGGCACAGTTGCCCTGGCCCTGCAAGTGGCACTTGTTCACCAACATATTGATGCTAATAATTTATGTTTAAGTGACTAATTAATTGTTCCTCGGAGGCATTCAGGTACGGACACAGGAAGGGCTCAAAGAAGCACTGTCTGCTCTGGTGGGTCTCCCTGTGGCTGCAACTGGGACCCTGCTGCTCCAGGGATGAGATCTGGGTGTCAGCCCCCAGCCTGTCCTGCTGTGCCACTCATCACCTAAGAGCTTGCTGCCTGCCTTCTCCAGCCACCTCACTCCTTCACGGGAAACCAAGGGGGCCACTCTGTCCTTGTTTTAACTGGAGAAGCCTTTTCCTCTCAAGGAAGATGTTTCCATTGCTGGGCACTCCTGTGGGACTCTGCTTTTTGCCTTCTCCAGTTTTTCAGCCGCCCAGTTTTCAGGTGGAGAGTTGCTCATGGCATGAAATCCCTTCCCTGTGCCTCCTCCCTCCTCCTCTTGCACTCACACCTCCTTGGATGCACAGCACCTGGCAGCCCATGCTGAATCCCTTCTCTGTTTTAAGTACACCTGCTTCCCTCCTGCACTGGGTCCTTCCAGGTTGGGTCTCTTCTCCTGTTGCCCCTGTGCCACTTTTGATTACAATTGTATCATTACCCTCATGCTGTGCATTTGGTAGCCCAAATTTCCTACACTTGCAGACACACTGCTACTTGAAATCACTTCTTAACATTTCTTTAAGCAGAAATATTTCCAAATTACATAATCATAAAGAAAAAAACTTGAAAGCACAGACTCCATCTGTCATCAATTTGGAGAAAAAAAAAAAAAAGACTTTTGAGCTTCTGTGTTTTTAAAGCAAACTCTTGCTTGTTGAAGTTACTGGTAACTGCTTTATCTTTGCTGTAAGTTGCTGTTCTGCCCCTTCCTTTCATTCACGCATTTTAATCTAGTGGTTATTTTACCATCATTCCCAGAGGACTGATGGCTGTGCCAAGCAGCACGGAGCCCAGACACATTCCTTATGGAAAAGCTCCTGCAACCCCACACCAAGACCTCCCTCCCAGCTGCCCCAGCTTCAACCACCCCCCACAGACAGAGAAGGGCATCACCACCAAACATCATTAAGTCAAAGGTTTCTCACACCTGAACCTCCGCCCAAGCCTGGCCAAAACCTCTGCCCCCACCCAGCAATGAAATCTGTCTTCAACAGAGACAATTCCCAGCAAAACCACACCATGGAGTTCGTCACTCAGCAGCAGCAGCAGCAGAAACCACCTCCTGCTATTTCCTCGTGAAATGTTTGTCCTCCCCCTTAGCTCTGGAGAACTGGGCTGGCCAAGGCTCTCCCCTCCTGCCCTGTGCCAAGTCCCCGTGGTTACCTGGTTACCTGTGGGGTGTCTGGGCAGTCAGGACAGGCGCTGGGATGTAGTGCAGGATCCTCAGAGGCGTCTCTGTGCTTCACCCCACAGCCCTCCCAGACTCCTATTTATGTGCCTCCAGTGGTGGCTCCACGGTGAAACACTGGTGGGAGAGACAGGGGAGGCGGGGAAGCCCCCAAGGTGGCTGGGCAGGGCCAGCAAGATGCTTATCTTGCTCGTGGTGTTGGTTTAGTCTGCCCACAGACTAATCCGGCATGTCCCAGCGTCTGCAGGTCTGACAACTGTCCCCACACCCTTCTGTGCAGACTTCACCAGGGTTTCTGGAGTGTCAGTGGCCCCCTGTGCCTCACAGACTGCTGGGAGTGTGAACGCCCGTGCCCAGAGGGAGAACAAAGTGATTTAAAAGCTCTAGTGAGGCAGCAGAGGTGGAGGACAGCCAGCTCCAAAATGCTCCCCCTCAGGAGCCAGTGGTGGGCACAGGCTTTCTCAGGGTGCACTGGGGCAGTGCTCAGCCCCAGTGAATGCTGTGGGGCACGTTTGCACCCTCGGGGTCACAGTCTGTGGCAAACTACAGGAGACTTGGTGCTAACACCCCTGACCAGGGCAATGCCACTGTGGGACGTGGCTGCTAAGGGCAGCCCCCAGGGACAGGGGAGGGGGGCCCTGTGAGCTCCTTGGCGAGCCTGGCTCCAGCCCAGGTGGAGCAATCCTGAAATATCTGGAGCTCACACCCAACTTTATCAGCTCCCACACTCTTAGTTAACACACAGCAGCAGTTGTAAATATTCGTGGTCAATACTCAGCAGTTACTTCACCTCCACTGAAGTGCAGCTGCGTGTCCTGCAGCCTGTCCCTGCTGCTGCTAGCAATGATGATGGTGATACTGAGAGCACTGGGCTAATCCATAGCAGCTGTGACCACTGTGAAGGGCCAGAGAGTAGCAGAAGCCTGGGCTGTCCTTATGTGCTGTCAACCCATCACCTAGCTTTTCAGCTGGTTGTTTTCTGGGAGTTCCCGCTTTCTGCACTCCCAGGTGAGTGCCCAGGCACAGCCCCACACGCTCAGCACCCCGGGCAGCAGCCAGCTCTGCAAGCAAACCTGCCGTTTAAGCACATCAAATATTGCACTTACTTCTGCTCAAACTCATGGTAAGGGAATGTCTTTTGCATGAACCCACACAGTTTCTGAGCAGACAGCCCGTTAGCATGGCTTGTTCCACACAGCCAGGTCTGTGGCACAGAAGGACATGTTCCAGTCAGGGGCACCAGCAAGGGTCTTGGCATGTCCCAGGCTGGTCCAAATTCAGACTCAGTTCTGGGTTTCATGGAGTTATGGAGCACTTCAAGACTGATTCTTTTGAGTTGGGAATATATCCATGGACTAAAATTCTTCACTTTGCCACAGAATTGATAAAATGAATGCAATACAATGAGGTTGAGCTAATAAATTTTTATTTTTCTGGACAAATATAGTTACTGCTCCAGTAAAAACTTGCAGAAGATCTGATAGGAGCTTGTGTCACTCAGGAAAAAATAGAGAGCAGAGACACTTTTCCTAAATATAAATACTTCAGCATTCTATAAATTAATAAGAGTCTCTTACAAAGTAGATTAGATTGAGAATATGGACTAGCCACTTAGCAGCAATCCGAAATTGAAATTGGTTGTTGCTACCTTGGAGCAGCTCCTGAGACTCATAGAAAGATTGGAAAAAGGTCTTTAAGTCTTTTGAGAGCAACTCCCCCAAATCAGGTTTCGACGGCACTTCAGTTTGGTCCCACAGCTTTCTTTTCACATTTGTTCTCATTTATGTTTTTAGCAGCCATGGCAAATGGCTCTTCTGGCCTCTATTATCAGTTCCTGGGACACAATAAGCCTGACAGCAAAAATTAAGATCAAACTTGCCTTCCCCAGGACAACCAGCAGCAGCTGCAAACATGGGCAGTGCACAGATACCTACAGCTGGCAAACACACCAAACCCTCACCTGCTAAAATCTGGGCAGGAACAAACTTCCCCTGTCCATCCCCACCCCACCATGTTACCTGTCCAGCCCTGGGAAGTTCCATGTAACCACACATGGCTATTAAATACAATTTCTTTAGTTATCTTCACTTTAGTGCCCCTCTGGGTGGCATTTCGCAGACAAATATTGATACATTACAATTTTCACCTAGGTCATTTTGAGAAACTGTCACTGGATGAGAGCAGAGGGTGCCCTTGGCCGGGTGTTTTGGGCCTGGGGGGCACACCTGGCCCTGCTGGAGGACGTGGGGTCAGCTGAGCTGCTCTGCTACTTCTTGTCATTTCTGCTGACGAAGGTGAGGAGGTCCATTGCCGTGGCCACACCAAACACCATCTGCTTCATGAAGGAGCTGCCATTTCCATCAACTGTAAGCACAGAAAATGCCAGTTGAGTGGGAAAACCCCCAAAAAAACATAACCCCTCACTCCTCCACTCTCTACCCCCATCCCTATCAGCTGTGCAGAGGCTGATGTTCGTTTATTAAAAGAAAACCTTAACGGGGACAGAGTCTGTCTCTGCTCTACCCGCACAGAAATGACTGATGCAGTCTCAGTCAGGTTACTAAGATTGCACCAATGGGGTTTTAGCTGCAAATTATGCACCCTTTCCCAGAGGGGAAACTTAATTTCCCAGTTGTTCGACCCAACCTCTGTTCCAGTCCTGCTTCTATCACCACAAAACTTCTCAGGCCAAACTAATGAGACTCTTCGAGAGCAGCAGCGAGGCCCTTTCCTACTCTGTTCTCATAACGTCCTACACCACCATTAATAAAACAACACTTCCACAATTGCTCTAACTGTCTGATAAATGTTTTCTTAAATGAAAATAAAACTAGCCACCAGAGCCCAAACACGAGATAAAACACAAGCTCTGAAGGTGTGGGAAGAAAGTAATAAATAAGGGGGTAACTGTGACAGCATTAAAACAGCAGCTCTGGAAAAGAAAGTGGGTGTTGTTTGAAAACCAGAGCAAGAGGCACTGCATGCAGCTGGCTGATGTTTCTTGGAGGGTGCCATTTAATTTGCTGATACCATTTAATCGATATCAAAATGTGATACAAAATTGTTTTATGACGACATAGCTGAGAAAGGAAATTCTGCCTCGCGGGTTTTTTTTCTGTGAGGGAATTGGAATCTTGCTCCAAAGGCAGTTTTGAACAGCAGACTTCTGTTTGCAACCTTTTGATGGCTGGGCTTGCGAGCTTGGTTTTGGGTCAACAGGGTCCTGGATATATAAGCAGAGGGATTGGGATGTTTGGGCTTGGTGGGTTCCAGAGGCCCCGAGTTCAGCAGGCAGCCCCTTCCTGGCAGTACTGGACACTGCTCACAGTAGGGATGATTTGCATGCTCAGTGTGCAATCCCATCAAATCAACATAATTACACCCTTCAGCTCTAAATTACCAGACCTAAACATGGGTCTACTGACTGCTTTTTCACGTTACTCCCTCTTTTCAACAAAGCAACTCCCTCGAGATAAGGTCAAATTTGTACTTGTAGAAGGTATATGGTCCTAGAAAGGTGTGTTAGGTCAGGTTTGCAGAACAGCATCTTTTTTGGTGAGAGGAGGAACAAGGCATGATCCCTGCTGGCATAAATGTGTCAGCAGCCCCCATGCTGCTGTGGTCCCGCTGCAGGTGACTCTACTGAGTTGGTTTCCTGCACCAAGGAGGGGGTGGCTGTACAGTGGATTGAGAACAAACCAAACCTGCTGGTATGGCTGCTCTGTTGGACTGAATTGCTCCTGAATTGGCAGAGCATTTCTGTGCCCAAATATGGTCCAGGTAAGTCTCATACACAGGTGCTCCAGGCTACAAACATCGATGCCAATGACTCACCTGCCTGTGCCACAGGGCTTGCTCCTGGTCTGACCCATTTGTTCTCAGCTTTCTCAACTTAAATGCCTGAATTCCACCTAAGCTTTACCTTATGTGGCCAAACGCTCTTTTTGACCTTGTCCTTGGGATATGGAAGTCTATGGAGATCCCTAAATCCCCCCTTGCTTCCTGTGCTGCCCACAACCAGCAAGGCAGTGATTTGAATTCAATCTGAAGAGACGAATGCTGTGCAGCACAGGCACTGCACCCCTGCAGTCACCTGCAGTCCACCCTGGCTGTCAGGAAAAGACATGGCTGAATAGCTGGCAATTCCAGGGATTTGCAGAGCCTTGGGGCAGAAATCCATCCACTCTCAGTTTGAGAATTTCCCTTCCCCTCTCAAACATTCGCACAAAGCCCACGGAGTTCTTCTGCAGATACCTACACTGCATTTGCTCGTGTACAACGATAGCAAAATGGTCATTCTCCAGGATGCAGGAAAGCTTCCCAAGGCTGTCCTCCAGACCAATCTAAGCAGGACAAAAAGAGACATTTAACGCTCCACATTTAAAGGACAGTGGTGCAGAGCCTGACTCCTGTCTCTGGTTGTAGCTGTGAGTGGGCAGGGTGGTACCCAGCTGAACCAGGATCCAGTGTCTCTCACCCACCCACACTGCGTTGGGGAGACCTCCCTGTCTTTTCATTGACCTCCCAGCTCCTCTGAGACCCCAGGGTGGTGATGCTGCCCCTCTCCCCATCCCTGGACAGAGGTTGACACCAGCCTTAGAGGTACCTTTGAGAACTGGTCGTAGATGACCTTTGTAACAGGGTCTGAGAACTCCACGTTTCCAGCCAGCACTGAGGTGAGGGTGTTGCTGAGGGTCACCATTCCCAAAATAAGTCTGTAAAGGAACAGGGAGGTTTCCAAAAGGTCAGACCTGAGGTAGGACACACGTTTTATGTAGGGGCTGAACTGCTTCACTTGAAGCCAGAGACCAAATTGCTGCTGCCATCAGCAGGAGGCACCAGGTTCCTCCTCATATGAACAGGACAAGAAGTTCCTTGTCCTCACCAAGCTGATGGTTTAACAGCAGTTAAAGTCTGCTGTTGCAGTCCAGGACTTAGCAGCTGGGAGAGGGAAAACTCATGGGCTCTCTAACTGCTTATATGTGTGGGTTTCCCACCCAACCCTCACCACTCCTCTGTCCTCCCCTTGCCTGTGCACTGATCCAGCCTCTAATGAGTCTGGTGGGCTCTAGATTTGGCTTTGGCTTTAACTGGCTCATTTACAGAAGTTTTATTGATGAATCTTCACAGTGAGGCAGATCATATTTTAAAAGTGTGCCTCACAGAGTCCAACACAAGAGCCTCAACTCTGAATCAGTAAATGGGACTTTCTGTTTACCTTCATCATGACTGCTTCTCCTACGTGAATGGCCGTCCCTGTAGCGAGTAAAAATAGTTACCCTGACTCAGCAACAACAGGAGCTTGGTCATATCCCTTCTCCTGGAGGATCTCAATTGCCTTTTGACAGCTGACTTCTGGGAGGAGAATGAGAGGGGCAGAGAGATTCAGTTTCTGCACCTTGATGTTCCACCACCTGTTGAAGGACAAATGGCAGCGCTGAGCTGTTGCTCCCTGATGCACAGCTGTGGCCCTCAACAGTGAGGCAAGGCCACTAGGGATGAGCCCAGCCACACAGGGCTATTCTGCCTGCCTGCAAAGCCAGCCCCACTCCTGTCCCCAAAGCAGTAACAAGTCCCTCACGGCCAGGTCTTGTTGAAGCCAAGCTTTCCCCATGCCTGGTGTTCCAACAGCTCCAGAGGCAGGGCTGAGGCCTGCAGCTGGCACTGTGCTGAGCTGCCCTGAATCCAAGGAAGCTACTGAGGGCTTCAGTTCAAGCTCATAAATGGGTGACCTACAAGTTTCACCTCTTTAGTCTGTATGCCCAGTCCCCAAAATGCAGCATTTGCAGCTCCTCCAGGAGAGGGCCTGGCAGAGATGCTCGTGATTTTTGAAGAACAAGCTACACTTGTTTGTGGAGGAACCTCCCAGCTCAGTCCTTGGTCCTTGCAGAAAAGGCAGGGCAATACTAGAGGCTGGAAAGGGCCAAGAGCAATTCTAACCAGACACCAGAGTCCCTAGAAATGTATTAAGTTTTTAAGAAATATTTTGCAATGACCTTTGGTTACAGTAACCCAAAGGAGCAGGTGACATCAATGGTTCCTGCTGCCTTTGAGGTGAATAGATGCTTTCTAAACAGCTGGCATTTGTCCAGCCACACCTCAACTGGCACGAGCAGTTTGTGACTCCCTGCTATGAGGGGATTCTTTACCTGTGGTGTCCAAGAGACAGAGGAGTTGGTCATGTTCTCTGACCAGCAGTTCTGGGGAGTTAAAATTTGCTGTCCCCTGCCTGAGAAGACTTTCAGGGCTCTCTGAAAGGGGGTTTGCTACAACAGGGACCCATCTCCCCACCAGCCCAATGGTCCTTTGAACATCAGCTGTGGAGCAGAGAGAGAAGCTAAATATCTACCTTGGCCATTCTGCTCAGCAGGGTTTAGGTGGCCTGGGCAACAGTTGCCACGTGGAAGTGGATCAGCAACTTTGGGACAAAAAAGGGCTCCTTTACAGGCTTTGGCCGGAGGACTGGGATATCCAACCACTCCAAAGAGAGGAGCTGACATTAGGGCCTCCCCAGAGGGATCTGGGCTTTACTGGTTTTTTGTAAATACTAAAAGAGAACACTTTCTTTTGAAGATAACAATTTCCAGAGTCGGAAAGCTGATTCCCTGAGCGCAGTTTATCCCGGCGGAAGTTGTCTTACCAAGGCTTGTGCTCCTGGACATCATTTAGGTACCCGTTTTTTATCATCCACTTATCATTCACGAATTTGGACCTAGAAACCACCAACAAAGAGAGGGTCTGTGAGCCTCCCAGAAGAAGTCATGCTTTGTTTCGTGTACTAGACCACAGCACTGCCCCCGGGGCTCCCATGATTTTTGCAGCTGGCTGCTCTCAGTCCCTTTTAAGGTCAACGGGAGCTGTGGGTGCTCAGTGACTCCTCGAAGCATGCCAGCTATTTGCCTTCCTAACTTTAGGCATGCAAGTTCAAAAACTGCAGCTTGGCCGACTCCTGCTCCGTGCAATGAGTCAGTGACAAGAGGAAATACACCCCAGGTATCCCACCATCCAGTCCTGGTGCTTGCCACGGTGGTGTGCAATTCATCCCTGCTGTTTATTTAGGGTTTTCTTTGCTGTGATCAGCCCAAGGGAGACTCCCAGCTCTGGGCTCACTCTCTATGCCATGATATCAGAGTTACTGGGGTGGTTCCCCACCCAACCCCAGCGCCTGGGCTCAGCTCATGCCACTGAAGGCCCCCGTGGGGCAGAAGGCTGTGGGAGCTCCCACCCTGTTGCTGGGAAGCAAGGGAGGAAGGAGGAAACTCACATGTAGTTCCTGACGGAGTCGGGTAGGATGACAACACAGCGCTGACCTTCCTTCAAATCCTTGGCAGCTCTCACGGCGGCGGACATGGCACTGCCCGAGCTGCCTCCTGGGTGGGTACCAAGGAGAGGGAGACAAGTGTCAGGGCTGCACAGGGTGTAGGACCACAGTCCCAGAGTGGGGGGCACAGGCAGCCTCAGATAGTGGTGCAGAGGCACCCAGGAAAAGGTGGCACTTTGTGGGACGGATGCTCAGGACACTGGGATGGGAGGAATCGATCCCAAAGCCTTGTAGGCTTTAGGGTAACATTAGGGAACTGAGTTAGGGGTAGAGGGTTGTCCATATGGTGGCTCTCAGCAATGGGCTTTTGAGGCAGCATAAGAGTCACCTTGTGAACTTCATAAGCCACTTCTGGTGGTGGCTCTCTGGGCAGACCAAAGTCTGAAATGTTCAATACAGGGATATTCATAACCCGCTGCCCACACCACACCCTTCCTTTGGGTGAGGAGGAGGCCATGCCAATTCTGGAACTTCTGGCTGACATACCTGGCAACCAAAGATTGGCTTTAAATGCATTGTAAAGACTGAAAAAACCATAAACATTACATTCATGCTTGGAATACCAGGCCAACGTGATGGGAAGACTTAAACACTCCCCGTGTCTGTGTGCACGCATGTGGTTTGCTGCACGTAGGGAGAGCAGGTCCCTGCTTTACAGAGGCAATTCTTCCACCAGTAGTTTGAGTACTGGAAGTCAAACACATTCCACTATCTGAGTGCCAATTACACACTGCACTCAAGGCAGCACGTATTTTACAGCAGGTTAATTATCACCGGGTCACATTTTTCAAACAAATGAGCAACAGCCCTGAAAAATGCAGTTCAGGGAACATGAAGCTGTTCACAAATTATGGTTGAGTCCAGCAAGTGGTTTCTGTTGAAACACAGTGACTCTGTGCCTGCTAGGTTAAATCAACATTAAAGTGTTTCATTACATGTGGCCTGATCTTCTACAAAACTCCCTGGTTACGAGTGCTCAGGGCTTTTATCAGCTGTAACTACAAGGCTGTGTAGTGTCTGGTGCTGGATGCAAACCTACAGCTACCTGCTCGGTGGCAGGGAAGGGTGAAAACATGCTGATGGCATGTCGTGGCTCTGAGGGTACAGGCAGGGTTTGTCTGAGGGCACCTGTTCGTTTTGGAAGGCCAGAGGGATCACTTACAGCTTGTTGGCACAGGGAGAAATACTCAGTAAGAACATCTCACACCTTCTTTACTTTCAAACTTTCCTGGTCCAAACCTGGCACCTCTGGTGTGGCAATGACACAGAGAACAGCCTTGCAGAGTTGTTAGTGGAGCGACACTTTTAGCCCACCTGTCCTGCCCTGAGCCCCATTAATCCTCTCTTCAGCCTGTGTAACTCTACTCTGCACAGAGTTAGGCTTGAAGATCCAGTTACACTGCAAAAGTGCTCCAGTAAGAGGAGAGTTATTGCTTCTATAATTACTGTGGCCGATGACTCAGATCCCAGACCACGGGCTCACGGACACACCTCTGGGATCTGCAGTGACCTACACACCAGCTCGGGATTCAGCCATCCAGCCCTGCTAACCCAGCAGGCACAAAAGGCAGAGAGCACCCACCCTGAAGCGTTTTGGTCCCAAAAGGATGAGGTTCAGAAAGTTTGTCAGGAGAAGCAACCGCTGCCACTGGTGCTTACCACACAGTAATCCCTCCTCTCTGATCAGCCTGCGGGACATGAGGAACGACTCTCTGTCATTGCTTTTATACCACTGATCAACCACCTGAAAGGAAAGCAAGAAGGCTGAGTGTTGGCAGTGCTATTTCAGGCAGTCCTGACCCTCTGAGACATGCTGATGCCTACAATGTCTGGCAGCTCTGAGGTGCCCTCCACACTTGTTGGAAGCAAATGCATTTGTTAGAACGTTCTTGGTCTGGAGGTGTGTCCTTTCTTGCTGGCACCCACACTGACCTTTTCAGCCAGCACCCTTTTCTTGAAGGGTTGGGGATGTCTGACAGGATGTGGAAGAGGAAGTGGTGTCATGATGTCCCAGGCCAGACTGCACTAATGGTTGAGATTTTGCCAGGCAAAATTAGATCCAGCTACAAGAAGAGGTTTGGGTTATTACGGGTGTCAGCTCTACATCCATGTGCCAACAGCAGAGATGTAGTTAACACACACCTGAATGCAGAAAGAATCTGAGGCTGTGAGGGACCTTTCTAAGAATGAGGCCAGGAGGAACACAGGTAAACCTGGATTAGGGATTTAAATCTCTGTGGTTGGTGGCAGATGATAGAGCGAGAGTAAACTTGACAGGAGGAGGTACGAGGTTCATGATCTGCTGTCTTACAAGGCTTGGATCTTGTCTGACAGCCCATATATGGTGCAGGATTTCTTCTGTGTGTTAAATTCAGTTAGAATCAGACTTACTCAGAGAGATGTTTTAGTGCCAGGGTCCCAATCCCTCCACAACAGCTTGTTCTGCACTGGGAAGGTGTGCAAGAGCCACAGCCAGGTGCCAGAGCTGGCTACCTCTGAACTTGGGAGTAGGCTGGATGCAAAACCAAAAATCAGGCAGAGGCCTCTCATCACACGGCTACTTACTGATCTGTCAAGGACAGTAGGGATGAAGTCGTGCCCAATGCCCTCCACCTCAATGGTTGTGGTGTTTGTCCTGTTCATCTCACTGGGCAGAGCGACGATGGAGCCGTCAGGATCGACACCAACGATCTTTGAGGGAAGGAAGTTTTGTTAAACCACAAAGGTTGCTCAGAAACGGTCAAACACAAAGTCAAAGGAAAAATCACCCGTGCCCTTGCCAGCAAAGTTTCCCATAACGTTATGGGAAGGCAATATCCCTAACCAGTGGCAGTGTGGAAAGCTTCCAGGATAAAAGGGTGCTGTTTCCCACTGGCTTTTTTAATAGATCCTAGGTAGTCTTCAGCTGTTGCAGAAGTGACTGGCGGCTTAAAATGTTATCACTCTCAAGGTGTTTGTCATCACCCCTTTGGCAGAGCCTCCCACTTCCAAAGCTCAACCCTTAGGACAGTGCAAGTTCTCCTTAATCTGCTCCAGGGTAAAGCCAGCCAGAGAGCTCAAAAGTGTTGAAACCCGTGGCTACAGCCATCCTTTCTGGATCTAGTTGTGCTGGCTGGTGGTGACACCTCCCTGGTTGCTCACAGCTTTATGTCTGGGCTGAAGTTGCCTCCCTCAGCACACAGCTGAAGGAGGGGTGGTGACAGTGCTCCACACACAGCTGCAAACAGCCAGGGAGGTAACCTCCTGCCCTGGTCCTCCTGTGGTGGGTCCACTTTGTGGTGAATCAGGGGTTGCTCACATACTGACCACACCAGAGAGGCAGCATCTGTCAAGCCTCCCACCTGCCTTGAAGCACAAGCTCTGCAGGATGAGCATCATTACTGGTGTCAACCACAAACATGGCGAGGTTTGCAATGGCAGAGGAGAAGCCCTTGCACAGTCTGTGCCCCTCACAGAGTTGCCAGAACAGAAACGGAAGAAATTCAGCTTAACCAGGAGCAGTGATGCCATCACAAACATCAACTGCTGGCTCAGGTGAGTGTGGGGTTAGTTTTGATCAGAAGCACTGGCAGGAAATGGCCTGCACTGGGGAATGGCTTTGAGCTGAAAGTGGATAGGTTTAGATTGGATATTAGGAAGAAATTCTTTACTGTGAGGGTGATGAGGCACTGGAACAGATTGCCCAGAGAAGTTGTGGATGTCCCATACCTGGAAGTGTCCAAGGCCAGGCTGGATGAGGCTCTGAGCAACCTGGGTTAGCAGAAGTTGTCTCTGCCCATGGCAGGGGAGTGGAATGGAATGATCTTTAATGTCCCTTCCCACCCAAACCATTCTCTGATCCCATGAAAACCATGGCAGCCCTGCCTCCTGTCTTACCTTGCACTCTGGGCACTTCTCCTTCAGCTTCCTGGCGACACCAGTGATGGTGCCTCCTGTGCCAGATCCAATCACCACCATGTGGACCTTGCCTGCAGGTCAGGGAAGAGAGAGGCTTGCAGGGACCCAGCATGGCCTGCAGCACAGTCTCCCCTTTATTCAGGGCCCTGTGCAGAAGCAGAGCCCGTGTCCCTTGGCCGCTAGAACCCCATGTGAGGAAAGGCCAGGCAGAGGCCATGCTGGTGGCCAAAGCCTGGTCCTGCAGAGAAGCTCAGATGAGCTTACAGGATCAGCTGATCCTACCTCAGCACAGGGGGCTGAAGGTGACCTCCAGATCTCCCACTCCAGCTCTCCATGATTTCTGCATCTTTGGCATCTACTGACCGAAGGGAACAGCTTGAAGGTGAGTCAGGAGAGGTTTAGGTTGGATATTAGGAAAAGGTGGTTGGTCACTGGAACAGGCTCCCCAGGGCAGTGGTCACAGAGCACCAAGCCTGACAGAGCTCAAAAGGAGTTTAGACAACGCTCTCAGGCACATGGTGTGACTCTTGGAGTGTTCTGTACAGGGCCAGGGGTTGAACTTTGATGATCCTTGTGGGTCCCTTCCAACTCAGGATATTTTGTGATTCTGTGCCTTAAGGGGGAGAGACTATCACAGCACTTCCATCCCTTTCAAACCCCACCATGTGGAAGCAAAGCACACATGTGAACAGCAGCACATATCACTAACAGGCACAACTTTTCAGCCTGTGTTGGCATCCACAGTGGATAGAGGGCTGAGCTCTGCCCTGCCACATGTTTGGGTCAGGTGTAGCCCCACCAGCACCAGTGAAATTATACAGATTTATGACTGGTAGGAGCAGAATTGGAGTCAGGCCCTCAAAACCTGATGCTGCAACTGCATAGGGAAAAGGGAACCTACAAACCACAGCTGGCAGCCACAGGAGCAAATCCTTATGCTGTAGTGGAGGGAAGGCTGGGACTCTCTTGTTCCTGTTGCTGCCTGACTGCTTTACAGCTGTGATAACTGCTCTCCAGCTAAACCCTCGAGTCCTGTTTACCTTTTACAGTGTTCCCAGAACTGGCAATAAATGTCACCTCTATCTGCACAGACATGGGCTGGGGTAGCTGTTTATCCCTCCCTGCTGTCACTTCAAATGCCATTAGTTTGCGAAGTTTTGGTCTATTTTGATTTGCAAATGAGTGTGCTGGGTCAGATGCAGCCTGCCATGCCTTGAGGGATTTATATTCCCCACTAAGGCCTCTTGGGACACCTTGTGTTCCCAGGCGACAGGTCACAGAGGTGTTGTGGCCACCAAGAGATGTGTTCTTTCTCCTTTAGGTGCAGCCTGATTTTCTTAAGCCTCTGGTCTCCTCCCTCAGGCTTTTGCAATGGGAGGCCACAGCTGGGAAGCTCTGCAGGCTGAGGTGTATCTGCAGAGGATTAGGAGAAATTGCTACACCCTGCGTGTCACTATGATTAAGATAACACTGCCTTCACCCACAGAGGCCCTTTAGGCTGTTTCTGGACATTAAGGTCAATAAATGACGTAAAATAAGCCTCTCAGAGAGGGCTACAGCCCTCTGCACACCCTCAGCACGTAGAAGCTACAGCCCAGACTGTACCTTCACACTGCTCCAGGATCTCCTCGGCCGTGGTGTCGTAATGAGCCAGGGGGTTGCTTGGATTTCTGTACTGTTTGTTTCAACAGAGAACAGCAGGAGTTACCATGTGAAGAGCAGGTCAAATACCAAACCAGCAATAGCTCCTGTTGAGCTGCACCCAGAGCAGGCAACTGCCCCCTCCTCTCCCTGGCGAGGGGTGGACTGGGACCCAGCCAGGCCAGATACAGGTATTCCTCCTGGTTGTCACTTTGGGAACAAGATTCCCAAGGGCACTCAGGATTTTTCCACACTGGAAGATTAAACATGCCCATGGACACTCATTCTCTGGCACTTGGTGCCCATTAGGTGTGGGGTTGGTCAGGTGGCTGGGAACTGTGGGCCAGAAGACTTCTCCAGCCTGCACAGGGGGATTTGCCACAAGTGATCCCATAGACCAGGCTTCTTTTAAAAAGTATATTCAGCCTTTGAGTTCCTTTTTTTCTTAAAAGAAAGGAGCTTCCCTGACTTTCCTGCACTCCAGGAGCTCCCTGATCTCTATAGGGATGCCTTCCCTCAGCGGGGTCAGACCAAAGGGAGAAATGCCCTCCTGTTCAAGACAGAAACCACTGGTGTGAGTCATTGAGGTTTGCCCTTTAAAGCATGAGGTTTATTTTTGAGGTAGAACAGAATTTGCTAGCCTGGCATAAAAAAGTGATTTTTTTTTTTTTCAGGTCAAAGTTAAATCTGAAGCAATTTCAGGAGTCTCTGAATTGTGCAAGAAAAGCCAGCCTCACCCACATCCAGGCTTTGGCAGAGGTGTTACAGGGTTGGAAGTGTCCCTTATTTTGTTTCTGTCACCCTGTGCTTTGCAGAGGTGAGATTATGTTTCAAAAGCTATAAAACACTGATGAAATCTGCCTGCAGTGCCACTTTGAAGCTCCCAAGCACAGGCACACTTGGAGCACACCCTATAAACTGTGTTTGGAAAGAGACTCAGTGGAGGGAGGGCCTTTACCTGGTCCAGGATGTGAGAGTTTGGGATTTGATTTTTCAGCTTCCAGGCAACACGGATGTTCGACTCCGGGGCATCAAAACGGGCGCACGGGGTCCTCACGATTTCAACACCCAGGGCCTTCAGAATATCGACCTTTGGGAGGGAGAAGAGCAGATGTAAGGCAACTGATCCCACGTAGGGATGGTAATCCAAACCTGGGGGCTCATGGCAGTGTCAGATGCCAGAGGAGCTTTGCATGGGGGGACATTTATCATTTGGAGATACAATGTCCAATTCTGGACTACACTACCTCTGACATGCTCCTGGCACCCCAGGGCCTCCTGCCTGAAGCTGGCACATGGATTCCAGCCTGGCCTTGTGCCCTGTCCTACTTGGAGGGCAGACTGGGGACAGGGCAGAGGGAGGTAACACTGTGCTTCTCTGGGGTGCCTGGGGAAAAGGGCAGGGGAAACCAGGTAGGGAATAGTGTCTCCTGTGTGCTGGGGTCTGAGCCCCTGCATGCAAAGGGGAGCTCTAAAAGCTGTCTTTGCCCCAAGCCCCTTCTCTTCTCTCACCAAGTACAGGGAAGGAGCAAATACAAATCAGCCCAAGGGTATAATCCGCTGGGAGATACAGCTGTCAGGGGGAGAAGGTATCAAAAAAGAAGGCTGGGGGAGTGTTTGGGCACCTGGAGATGAAGCCCATGGCAGCTGGAGGTGGCATCTGCTCCAGGCTGAGCTTAAGTAAGATTTAGGTTGAAATGAGGGCAACACTTTGGAGAAGGGCTCATTTTTGAGCCAGGTCAGAGGCCAGGTCTGGCTTCACTGGCACGAGTTCAGCTGAGCAGTTTGTGAGGCTTTTGGCTCACCAAGGCAGGACTCCTGCCACCTCCAGGATGGCAGTTTTACCTGATTGTCAGTTCTGCAAGTGACATGACTTGCACCACCTCAAGAAAACAGCTCAGGAAACCGTAAGTGTCTCCAGGTTAAAGAAAACCATAAATACACAGAGAGACCAAGTGACCTTTCAGATGCATGAGGGGAAGTGAGCAGGACTGGCAGGTGAGCCCAGGCATCTGCCTGCCTCTCCTTTGCTCCAGTCAGGCCTTGCCCTCCCAGACACCAGACATGGCTCCATTTCTCTGCAGCCACACGCTGTATTTGGCTAACACATCACCCCAGCTGCATTGCTGACACCAGACAGTCAGCCAGACCATCACAGGGTGCTTTTCCCCACCAAGAGATGACCCTCTGAACAGCTACAAAGCTCTGGCAGTGTGTGCACCAGGCTTGTTACCCCTTAAAGGAGAGAGCACTCCAGCTCTAGAAAGGGAAAGGCAGAGAGGGACAGGGAAGGAGATGTTCCCTGGCTGGGGGCAGTACCATACAGAGCTCTGACCTTCTCTATGCTCATTTTCTCCGGCAGGACGATGATGCAGCGGTAACCTTTCACTGCAGCCACCAGTGCCAGCCCGATTCCTGGGTGGTGGGGAGCAAAGGGAATTGCTTAACAACAGCATTTGGAAAAGCCAACAGACCAACATGGATTGCTTTCTCTCTCCCTCAGTGAATAAAACCTAGAAATGTTCACCAATGAACTGCAGGTAAGGGCATCCTCCACGAGCCTCTTGGGATGTGCTGGGAACACCAGAGAGTGTGGGAGGATGTGCTAACAATGTGAGTTGAGCTGCAGTGTCCCTCTTGCTCTCAGGAGTCTATTAGTGTGGCACAGAGCCAGTGGTAAGGCTGGGGAGCGCTTTCCTCCCCTCACTGAGGCTCAGGCCTCTTCCTTTCTTTTTGAAAAAACAAGAGAGGTGATTTTGCTTCAGGAGTGCCTTCCCTTCCCCCTCAAACACTCTCTCAGTTGTCGGGGGGGGGGGGGGTCAGAAACAC
>VYXB01006751.1:233156-305383 GCA_013397135.1 Pachyramphus minor
TGTCAGACACACACATAAAGCTGCACATGTCACCCCATGGCGAGCAGGCAAAGGGCACCTCTGCTCTGATTTCACTGGGGCTGATGGATGGAGCCAGCTGCTCCCCAGCCAGAGCAGGAGGGTGAGGCTGGAGCAGTGTGTCCCTGGGAGGGGCTCTAGGGGGTCTGCTGCGACTCCAGCTGCCCCAGGCAGGCAGGGACCCAGCACGATCTGCCTGTGGAACAGCTCTGGGGGAACACAGGTTCCCTCACCCCATCTCTGGGGAGTGGGCTGGGGCAAGGTGGGGAGCTGGCTCTGGGGCTGCCTGCGGCAACAGGCCAGTAAGGAGCAAAATTACTGGAGATGAGACCCATTCTGCATGGCTGGAGAGGAGGCAGGGAGTGCAGCGAGGGATATGGCCTCAACTACACCTAGAGCACCTCGACAGCCTCTGCTGTGCCTTTTTGTGTGGAAGCACGCTGTGCACACACGTGTGTCCTTGTTGTGGGGCAGGGAGCAGTACAGGGACATTGAAACTTGCACCAATAGTCCCGTGGAAGCTGCAAAATAGCAGGGTGGTCTGTTATGTGGTGCCCCCTCATCTTGCACCCTGCCACAATATGGTGAGATGACAGGTGACAGTGAGAAGGGGAAAAAATCAGATGATTTCTCTTCCAGCCCATCAGGGAAACCCTCTCTGGGAACCTCTGAGTCCTCAAAGGTTCCCAGCCTGAAAACTCCCAGAGTTGTCCCTGCTCCTAAGGGTGTTTCCCTTGCCACAAGGCAACTTTCTGAGCACATCTTTGAAGGTATGGGAGCCTTGCAGGCCCTTGGGAATTTCAGCAGAGGCACCCCAACACCCCAGGATGCTCAAAACCATCAGGAGGGGAGCTGAGAGGAGGATGGAGCCAGAGCTGCTTGGCCCCAGACTGACCTGGTACCTGAAAGAGCAAGAGCTCCTCAAATCCCTGCCCCTCCCGCAGCCCCTCAAAAACAACCCCCTTCCCAGTACCCAGGCACAGGGAGCATCCCTGCCCTTCCCACCTGTGTTTCCTGAGGTGGGTTCGATCAGTGTGTCTCCTGGTTTTATAATCCCAGCTCTCTCTGCATCTTCCACCATCCTGAGGCTGATGCGATCCTTCACGCTGCCCCCCGCATTGAAATATTCACATTTTGCCACTGGAAACAAAAGGGGAGGTTCCATCAGTGTTTCAATAGGCACCTAAAAATGTCCCTTCTGTAGGGATGACCTGTAGTCCTGAATGAGGTGCCGTAAAGAAAAGCGAGCAATAGAAGGAACACCTTCAAGCATCAGCCAAAATTATCATTCCTTCACTGAGCTGCTGAAAAATCAAGGAGGTTGCCAAGGTACTTCCAAACTGCAAGGCACACCTCAGTCCTGTTTGGGCCCTCCACGATTCTCATACTCAGGGCAGGACTTTTCTCACCAAGGCTCTAATGAGCATCTACATCTGAACTGGGGGTACTGAGACATCAATCCGATGCCTGAGCAGCCCGAGCGGGAAAAGAAATCTTGTGCTCATTGTTTCGTTTTATAAAGCAAAGTGCCACAACTTCAGCTGCACAGAGATCCCTGGAGGTACAGGAAATACAAGGTAATCCCATCCACTTGTAACTACCTCTTGAGGCAGCTGTGCTACAAGAATTCCTGTATTTTCCTGGGAAGAGGGCACATGCTGACGTGTTGCTCGGAGAGGACCATGCAGCTGCTCTGCCTGTCCCGCTCTCCTTCCTCTCCTGTGCCAGGGGAGGGAGACAACATCCCAGAAAACAGGATCTGCCCAGCTTTTCCCACACCAAATCCTCCCATGCCCCTAAGGCTCCTGCCCCAAAAAGACAAGAGACAGGCTGCTTCAGAGGTGGACCAGACACTGCACAGCTGCCCTCCCACCATCCCCTCAGGTCTCCTTTTGGGGAGTGAGAGGCAGTGCAATGTAGTGGTTGGAGGGTTACTGGCCCAAAGATCCCAGATCCTGAGAAGGATACTCCATGTGTCCGTGTGCCTGGTGGAAGGTGCTTGCCCTGAGGATTCCCAGCTGCCAAACAGGACCACAAGGCCCCATTATGCCATTTCATTAAGGATGAGCACTCATCAGGTCCCTCCTCCTTACCCAGCCACATGACACTCCTGAAACTTTCCGCCTCCAAGAATCTGTCTTTCTGCCCAATTTGGATGAAATTAATTATCAGGGTTAGAAGTTACAGAAAAGGCATTGAAAAGCCCATATGGACAGATCTGATCTTATTAACCTTGTACCTGTAGGGGACCAGGCTAAAACTGACCCTTTCATGAGGCAGCACCAGTTCTACACTAACATCTCCTAAGGGGGAGGGCTTGGATCCTGCTGGAAAACCTGGCCTTGCAGCCAGCACTTTGGCCTGACTATTAACACCAGGGACTGGCACCCATGTTGCTGATAACCCCATCTGCCTGCAGACTCCTCTGCTCTGCCTGGGGCTGCATTTTGGGAAAGTCCCCAAAGGAAACAGCTGCCCCCAGGAGCAGACAGCAGTGCCTGGCCTGGCTCCAGCTGACCTGGCAGAGAGGATTCCCCTGTGTGTGGGGACTCTGCCTGGCAGCCAGGGGTGACACTGGTGTGTGTCCCCCACAGCCTGAGCAGCTCCCTGTTCCTGGACAGGCTGCAGGAAGGATCCTGTCGTGCCCTTTGTCCCATCCCAAACATTGCATTTTGGGAAGGCTCAGCCAGTCTCCCCTGTGCATTCCACGTGCTACCCCGGGTGCTGCAGCATCCCTGCCTGATGCCACGTTGCCATCTACCCATCCCCAAATTTATCCCAGCTCTACTCTCTAAGCTCATGCTCCTGTTATCTGGGAGGAGAGACGCCTCACTGCCCTTAGCCCCCTTCCCGTTGCTGTTTGAAACCATCCTGTTTGGTTCAAAAAATGACTTTAGCATAACCTAATAAGCAGGAGAACCCAACACGTGCCACATCTGTCCCTCCCCACCTCTGCTTGCTCTCACAGAGCCTCTCCTGAAGCCCCCCTCCAACACCGCCCCTCACCCTCACCTCGTGACACGGAAAAACCTGGTGGAAAGGGGACACTCACAGAGCTCACACTTGAGCCCATAGGACTTCCCAATCTTGTTGATTCGGACCATTGGGGTGCAGCCAACTTTCTTGAGGATATTGGGCAAGATCTTTTTTTCTTCTGTCCTGAAATAATACAGGGGGGGGAAAAAAAGTCATATCAAAGCTATTTTTTATGCAACATGAATCAAGATAAAATCTAAGTGAGGTTTCAACAACTCTATCAAGGCCATGGAGAGACACCCCAACTCCAAGAGGAAAAGTCCCCATCGACAATTAATGGCCCCAGGGGTTAGTTATAGTTTTCCATCATCCCTTAATAGGTCTTTTGCATAAAAAATAAGGTAGTTAATTTTCAGGGCTGTTTTGAAATGTCTTGTTCTGCAAGGCCCTAGGCCTCTCTAATGAGTGAGAAGAAGCTGACAAGCCTCAGGATTTTATGCTGTGGGTGAGACAGGCAGGAGGCCATGCACAACACAAGGCTCCTCCTCCTTCCTCTGTCCTACCCAGCACCACCTCTGCTTTTTTGTATTTCCAGCTGTTTCTGGGCCAACTCTTTCTTGCCTGGCCAGGACTCCCAAACTTGCAAGGATGGCTCCAAGCCATCAGAAAAGCTCAAGCCACAGAGCACTCCGGAGGCTTTTTTGCAAATGATTAAGCTGAGCCCTGTGATCAGTGAAATCCAGCTGCCTGGTTTTGTTAGTCACTGTCAGGCTCTGGCAGAAGCCAAGAACCACATCACAGCAGTTGCAACCAGAATGAAAAAAGACCTGTTTGCCCAACACACAGCACATCTTCCCAGGCAGCCATGGAACTCACATCCTTGAGCTTGCTCAGAGTTGGAGGGAGAGGACTGACGAGGGCTGTGTTTATTTGGGCCACAGGCACATTGCCCCTGGCTGCAAACCAGCACGTGTCTCTCCTTTTGGGGTGACAAAGCTCCCCTCCCTCACTGCTCTGCTCTGCTTCGCGCAGCTCTCACGCACTATCATCCTCTGAACCTTGACCTGGAGTTATCCCTGTCTGCTATCACGGCCAGGCACATGCCTGGCTGCTGACAGAGAGTCCATATGGTGCAGGGTGACATGCTGGGGTACTTAAAGACACACACACACCTCCCTCCAGGTTTTGCAAGCGTGATATAAACACTTTTTGCCTTGCAGGAGTGCAGGGGTGGTGGTTTAGTGAAGGTCTTTACTACCAAAAGGAGCCAGACTCCTTGCATCCCAAGCCCAGAAATGATGGAGTATTACACGTGTGCTGTTACCCCTCCCTCTGTGTAAAGTGTTTGCAGAGACACCACGGCCTTTACAGGGTGCTGGTAAATGTGAGGCAATAACAATAAATGAGCTTCCCCCAAAGCTGCAGCCACTGCACATCTGCTCTGAAAGCCAACAAAATGCTCAGGGATTTCAGTGGGGCTGAGCCATGGCACGAGGAGACTCCAGTTCCTTCAGGTGACAATTAACTACAGCCTGGCTCTCTTGAGAGTGACCTGTGTTGTTATGTTACACATCTAGATTGCAGGAGGTCAGCTGGAGAGGAGAAAGCAAGGCCATTTACCTACCTTCAGCTACAAATTGTGGTAAATGGGATGCTACCATGCCCTCTGAACCCCAGAAGGGCATGATCACAGAATCACAGAATGGCCTAGGTTGGAAGGGACCTTAAAGATCAACAAGTTCCAACCCCCCTGCCATGGTCAGGGACACCTTCCACTATCCCAGGTTGCTCAGAGCCCCATCCTGGAACACTTCCAGGGATGGGACATCCACAGCTTCTCTGGGCAACCTGTTCCAGTACCTCACCACCTCCACAGTAAAGATTTTTTTCCTAATATCTAATCTGAATGTACTCTCTTTCAGTTTGAAGCCATTTCCCCTTGTCCTGTCACTCCAGGCCCTTGAAAATAGTTTCTCTCCATCTTTCTTGTTGGCTCCTTCAGGTACTGGAAGGCTGCAAGTAGGTCACCTCAAAGCCTTCTCTTTTTCAGGCTGAACAATCCCAATTCTCTCACCCTTTCCTCACAGCAGAGCTGCTCCAGCCCTCTGATCACCCCGGTGCCTCCTCTGTGACTCACTCCAACAGGTCCTTGCCCTTCCTATGGTAAGGATCCCAGAGGTGCCGTGCAGCTCCAGGCTCTGCAGTGGTGGAGTTCTGGTGAGGGGATGGGAGAGGGAAAGGAAACCTGTGCTACCCTGCCTGCCAGGGTGAACCTTGCCAGGGCAGTGAGGGTGGCAGCCAGGAACTGAGCTCCTCTTTTGCTCTTGCCACGCGTTACCGTCCCCTAAACAGAGCAGCCTCTCTCTCACTCTCAGGCAAATTTTTTGCAGTTCCTATTGAATTCCTTCCCTGATCACTACCATATTTTACTGCAAAAGTAGCAATTGATGATCAGCTTCCTTGTGAGAGCTCTGTGTGTGTATCTGGAAGGCAGAAAGTCTATGGGGACACAGAGATCTGTGACAAACACCTTTGGATGTGCTTGGCACAGTCTGGTCCCGGAGATGCTGGTGTCAGTTCAGGATTGCAGAAGACAAAGATGGTTTTTATCCAAGATTCCTGCTTTTACTCATGGCTTGTTATTCCATAAGGTATCCAGGGGAAAATCAGTACTGGCAAAGCAAGGGATTCTTGATGAGGTCAGTTAGCTCAAGGGATAGCAGAGCTAATTCTGTATCATTGAAAAAATTTAAATGATTTATATTCTGAACTAAAATAACGTCTTGTCTTCTGCCTCTGCTTCTATACCCCAAACTCAATCAGATTTCACATGGGACTCTCAGGAAGTCCAAAGATTTTTGCTCTATTGGCTGCCATCTGTGAGGAGGGAATCCAAACCACTCCCTCCACACAGTGCTGTAAAAGAAAAGGTGTAACATGTCCCAGTGTATTTCCTTCACTGCTGTGCAGTGGGCTGTGTTCAGTTCCTGCCTCAGTGGTTCTGTGTGGGCCCCCTCAGCCAGACCCCACTCCCAGAGAGGTGCCAGATGCTCAGGGCTGGAGCTGTCCCAATGCCTCCCTGGGTGCCCATCTCCTGGGGATGGGATAGGCCCTGACACTGCCACCACCTTGCTGCCCCATGGCACCCTGATGCTACATTGCTAAAATCCAAGAATGTTTTCCCGCTCAGCAGGATAATTCAGGGGGAAAAAAAATCAGCTTGACTGAAAAGAGCTGATTCTATCCTCAGACACCAGCTGCGGGGATTGCACTGAGTGAGTGCCTGGATGCAGTTTGCTGGATCAGCTTGGAGGCTCTGGAGTCCACTCATCCCTCCTTCATGGGCCAGCCCAGAGGCTGTTCTGGGCTTCACACATGCTGATGGCTGTGCTGTGGCCTTGTCCTGCCAGCCATGTGGTCAGGCATGACCAGTGCTGCACCTCGCATGAGCTCCGGTTCCTCACTCGCTGGAGCTGAATTCCTGGTTTACATCCTTGCACTGCAGGGACGTGTTTGCAGTTCCCCTGACATTTATGGGACAGCCTTATCTTTAACAGCTTGTCTGTGTCTCATTTGCCAGGTCATTAAAGCACCTCTTGTCGAGTCTAGTCTGGGCCCTTTGGCAGCCTCACCTCACCCTGGGAGGGAACCCGCTGCTGTGAGGGCACGAACAGCTCAGAGCAAGCACTTTGCTTTGCACTGAGCCCTTGGGCTGCTTACACAGAGTGGGCAACGTCTGTGTGGCCATTTTATACTTATTTAAACTCCCAGGCCCTGGTAATCCATTTTTGTGAGGTCTCTCAGCCATCAGTAAAGATACTGCTGTTACTTTGAAATCTTCTCACACGCAGCTTTGGTTTGTTTGAAAGGACAAGGACACCAAAACTGCAGCCCTTGGGCTGTTACTGACAGAGCTGATGCCACAGTTTTGGGGTATATGCTGCCTTATGCTACAGCTACAAGTGCCATTCCTGCATCTCCTCGAGAGCCTAGCAGCTGGGAGTGCCTGTACTTCTGCTGTGTGACACCAAACCTCACTGAGTCCTCTTTGCAGAAGTGTGCAAGTCCCTGGTTGAAGTCTGTCTATGAAATATGTTCCTCTTAGTTCTTCTAAAACAAGGTGCCCCAAACAAGCAGATGCTTTCAAAAGTGTGCTGCAAAGCACAGAGCAGACACTTGAGCCAGCCACATCCTTCTGCAAAACTAAAGACAGTGAGAAAGAGCTTCTTGAAGGGGAGATACTGAGTCAGTTTTGCCTTCTGGAAAATAAACTACTATTAGTGTGACCGTCCTAGTGCAACTGTAGTACTTCAACCTCAGAAAAACATAACTAAGCTGTGCTCTGAAATAACCAGCATGAAAGGATTACTTACAGGGGCACACAGGAGTGTGGAGACTTGCTGGCAGGCATTGTGGCCGTCCACGTGCACTTACTGGGCAAGTTGGGAAGGATCCATTCGCTGTCGGCTTTGCTTTCCTGACTTCCCGCGCAACCGCCGTTGATGAGCGGGCACACCTTGGGCAGCTCCTGAGTGGTGGAAATAGAGGTCAGCTGGGAGGGAAATAAGTGTTGGAGGCCAAAAAATGGCGTGTTTGGGTGTGAAGGCAGGGTGGCCTGCATGGGGTATCCTGCTGGCATTTCAAAGCCACGGTTGTATTGGTGAAAGGAGGTTGAAAGGAGGTCACAGTGAGGTGGGTGTCAGTCTCTTCTCCCAGGTAACAAGTGACACAACGAGAGGAAACAGTCTCATGTTGTTCCAGGGGAGATTTAGATTATATATTAGGGACAAAAAAAATGATGGAAAAGGTTGTAAAGCATTTGAACAAACTGCCCAGGGAATTGGTGGAGTCACCACCCTTGGAAGCGTTCAAAACACTCACAGATATGGCACTTGATGACATGGTCTAATGGTGAACATGGAGGTGCTGGGCTGATGGTTGGATCTGGTGACCGTAAAGGTCTTTCCAACCTTATCAATTCCATGATTCCAAGGTAAAATTGCTCTTTCAGAGTGATATACTAGACCATGTGCATCATAAACCATCATCTGTGCACCCTCTCCAGTAAATCTTCCCCTGCTCAAAATCATCCCCTCCACTAGAAAATTTGGTGCTCCCTACTTAATTATTTGATCAAAAGCAGTATTTTTCACCCTAGCAGTGAAGAAACTGCAAGCAAGTCTACCCAGCAATAATTTGAGAATGTTTCTGTTGTGGTGATGGACCTCAGAGGGCCAAAGGACACCTCTACTCTGGCATCAAGTGTATAAAAGTGAAAAAAGAGAATCTATAGAAGCAAAACATCAGGGAAGGGCAGCAAAGGTGCTCAGGGATACAGAGCAAGTTCCAGAGTAAAACAGCCTAAAGAGGGGAGGATTCATCAGCCTGGAGATGAGACAGGTGTCTGGTGGTGAGAGCGGGCTGTAAATCCTGGGGGAGCTGCATCAAAATAATGGCAAATTAAGGCAAAATGGAATTATCAGGAACAACTATAGGGGCAAAGGAGGTAAAAATGGAAGAGAAAAGAGTTAAACAAGTTTGAAAAGGTTGAGTTCATTAAGTGGCACCTGTAAGAAGGAAATTTTTGTGCTGTTTTCTCTGTATTGCTGGTGCACATCCAGAGAAAAGGAGAAGTCTGGGTTTATAGTTTATTCTCAATATCTGTTACTGACCAATAGCAGAAACAAGGGTTACGTGTTTTGGTGCAGTCCTGTCTGCAATTCATCCACCACCCTTCTGGGCTTAGGAAATAAGCCATATGGACAAAAGACACTTGATTTTTGGTACAGTGGAAGTTTCTTTTCTGGCTTGTTCACAGAATCAATTTGCCTTCATTCAGCCTTCATTGATTAAGGGGACTTTGCAGGGATGGAGACTTGTGTCTTACTTAGGCTGATGATGGAAGCTGGTGTCAACCTGCTTGTTGTAGCATAGTCTGCCCTTGTCTTCCTGTACCTCTGTAGTGATGCATTTTGCAATTAGAGCAAGTATAATGGTTTCATCAACTTTGCTGTAGTAGAAATGGTCAAAGGCGTGGTGCTGGACCTTCCTTCAACTTTTAACTTCAGATTGAAAGCAAAGACTTCATTTTGAAATCTGATAGAACACAACCAGTGACTCAAAGAAGAAATAATCTCATTTCTAAACACAAAGGACTGCCTACAGCAGGGCCAGACCTGCTGCCTGGAGGGGAAGTGGAAAATCCCTAGGCAGGGCACTCAGGCTGGTGACAGGAGGATGCTGGAGCCAAAGTGCACAGCAAAGAGAGCAGAGGCCAACAGGTTTGTGGAGCATCATCTTCATCCCAGGCCATAAAGCCACTGCCCTGCCCCTCCCGGGCACCTGGGCTGCCTGACTGATTCACAGTAGCCAGGCAAGCAGCCAGCAGGATGTTGTGGCTGGGTCCTGATTATCTAATTAATTTGTGGCTTGACACATGAGCCCAAGGTCAGACTTAATTACCATTTCTGCCATCCTCCTCCCGCTCACTCGCTCCCTCCACCGTCTTGCTCCGAGCTCCTTTGAAGCGCCGTGGCAGGACTCCCCGAGGTCTATGCTGTGCTCTCCTGATGGTTTCCACACCAGGACGGGAGGATGGTGCTGTGGTTTGCTCCCTGAGTGCTGGGCAGTCCCTGGAACACAGTACACAGTTATTCCAGCAACACCAGAGGGATGAAACAGCCCATGGTGTGTGGCTGAGCTGCCTTCTTATCCAGAGGCCCCACTCCAGTCCACCCCCCATGTCAGGCCCTGAGCCACCTTTCCTCCTCCAGAGACACAACCCCAGACTTAGAAACCATCGAGAAACCATGAGGGTGCAGGGCAGAGTCACACCACAACGGCCTGGATCCTGCAGCCAACAAAAGCTTTCCCAGCAAACTTTGCTTCCCAGTGCTCTTCCCCACCACTGACAAACCTGCTGCTTCTCGGGAAGGATTAAAGGGGGGGAAAAAAAGGGTACATTTCCTTGCAAGCCAAGATTTGTGTTGGCCTTGAGTGTATCTCCTGAAGCAAATCCGTGTTTACCTAATGCACTAGCTGGGAAGGAGCAAAAGTCACTTGTGGGTAAAGAAGAGATAAGCCACAGTGTCAGCACACCTTCACAACTGAGGTCACCAGTTACCAGCCAAAATGTTGGCAAACTGGATTTTATGAGTGTATTTTTTCCTTTCTTTTTCTGCTGACGCCCATCCCTACCATTTTATGGTGGGGTGGAAAGAGATGAGGCACAGGGCTGAAAATATTAGGGCTGCAAGCCCACACCACACAAGCTCCCCCCTCCCCTCCAGCCCTGTCTCTGTCGACATGCTTCCTGTGCCCATCCTTCCCCATGGAGCAGTTCATGGGTGAAGGTGGGAGACCTCCCTGGGGGCTCAGGAGCACCCTGATTCCCCTCAGAGACCCACCTGGGAGCAGCAACATCCAAGCACCTCCCTTGCCACCACAAAGAAGGACCTCAGGCCCCAGCATTGCCCCTTCCAGGAGCAGCCACCCTGTCCCAAAAGCTGGAGGTTGGAGGCAGCAGCTGGGTCGAGGGGGCTTTCCTTCATGAAAGGAAGAGCATTACTGGCTTCCCACCTTCTAAAACAAGGTTACATTCTGCTCACCTTGTTCAGTTCCCCTGAAATCTGATATAAAATATGTCAAGAATGGGTTTTTTTTCATTTTTTCTTTCACCTAAAGCAGAGGTATTTTCTAGACACCCAGAGAACAAAGAAACAAGAGCTCATCCTTAACTAGGCCAAGACCTGCACTCCTGTCTGCTGGAGAATTCCTCATGTGTCTCCTGGGTAATTCTGGTGTGGTGCTGCAGGATTGTATGGATGTGCTGCACAGATGTAGTTACAATACCTCAAATCTCAAATCTCTGCATCGCTATGCCCAGGGTCTGGATCCACATTTAGATTAAGATACCCCAAAAACCACTGTGGTTCTGAAAGTAACCTTAAAAATTGCCTGAAGTGTGGAAACTGAAAAACTGTCTACAGGAGATGGCAGACAACCTGAAATGGTACCAGAGGATGGGAAGGATCTGACTTTTGGAGGACATGACACCAGCGAGCTGCTCCTCTGCTCACAGTCCCAGCAGTCACATCCCATGAACATGCTGGGAGGGAAATGAGCAGAATCCTTCCTGGATTACCAAAACCCTTACCTGTGTCCCAGTACTCCTCCCAACCCCTGCCTGAAGCTCCAGGGGTGAGCTGATCAGCCATCAAATACACCTGACCTATTACAGGTGTCCTGTGATGGCCCCGTTACTTCCTGCTAAATAGAGGCTCTTGGGCAAAGGATAAATGGAAATCTCCACTGGAGCTGGGAGGCAAGCCAAGAGAACGGGAATGATAACACACAGCTGCTGTCACTTAATGAAAATATATGACAAGGAGCATAGGCTAATGTTTATAGAGTACTCTGCAGATAGGAGATTGCAGTCATTAGGTTATCAGACTGCACTGATAACTTCAAGGGGAAGAAAATCAAGATGCTCATTACTTAAACTGAGGGAAAACAAGATGAACTCAGCAAGGCAGAAGGAGTTACAGGCAGACTTGCTCCATTCAAAGCAAAATGCCATTTTCTTCCTCTATTTAAAAGAAATGGTATTGCTGTTGCCGTGAAAAACAAATGCAGCATCATTTGAACAGAATGACGGAGTGACCCAGACTGGAAGGGACCTCGGAGGTCCTAGTGCAGCCTTCTGCTTCAAAGATGGGGCAGCATTAAGTTCAGCCCAGGCTGCTCAGGGTTTTGTCTTTGTAGGTCTTGAAAACCTCCAAGACTGGAGCTGTACGAGCCCTCCAGACAACCCCCTCCACCACCCAACTGACCTTGTAGCCTAAAGCCAGAACCTCCCAGGTTGCCTGATTTATTCAGGACTTGCTGAAAGCATAGATACTCCCCAGGGCAGAGTCAGCCTTTGCTCAGGATGAGGAGCAGAGGCTGCCAAATTTCAAGTCTCCCCAGGACACCGAAGTTACCTGGCTCCCATGAGGTAACAGATAAGCCACACTCACCACCTCCAGCGTGTCAGACGAGTGTGTTCTCTGGCTCCAGAGCTGAGTTTATATGTGCTGGTGGCAGGGGACACCCCTGAGCTCCTGAAGAGACGCTGATTGGGTCCTGCCCCACACCTAACTATGCCCGGCACCTGACTGCCCTCCAAGGGTAGATGATGGGGGTATAAAATAAAGATAAGAAATTTATTGTTTCTTTTAATTTGTACTTATCTTCAGCAGTGCTTTCAGCCCATGTCCCAGCAATTCTGTGCTGGTTTTAGAATTTTGTTGCTGATCTGATTTTGTGTCTTGTACTGAACCTGCTGCTTAAACTCGGCTTCCCTTAGTCAGCCTGTGCCTTGCTGGATCAGGGACAAGCAACTACAGAAATTACATAATATGTTGGGTGCTGTGTCTAGTAGGGACTCTCTGTGTCCTCTGGGATCCTAGGACTGGTCTCTGCACCACTTCCAGCCCTAAACCTCTTTCTCCTGCTCCTCATGAAACTCCTTTACTGTTAAATCAGCTGAAAGCAGAGATCAGCTTCTGCTCTGTGGTGATTTCCAAACACCAGCTGGGTGATCAGGGAAATGTCTGGATGCAGATTCTACCGAAAGGGGAAGAGCCCATGGGAATGTCAGTCCCCCTTTTTCCCACTCCTTCCCAGAACCAGGGCAGCGTGCGATGCTGCCTGGCCCAGGCTGGGGCTGTGCTCCCCCAAAACACAGTGGTGAAGGAACCTTCACCACTGCTGAGGGGATCAGGCAAGAATAAGGCTTGTCAGAATGCTTATTTTGGAATTAAACCTCTTGAAGACATGACTGGTGTAGGTATTAGCACAGGGATGACATTACCTTTGGTCTTTTTGCAACAAATGGGCCCTCTGGAAAACATTGCCAGAGGTAATCCATCGTGGCAAAATCTTGTGGGCTATCTGATGTGACACAGAGCACGCAGGTCCCTTGTGAAGAGGCTGCAAATAACCCCAACCCCAGCAAGAATTGTGTTTTCTGGGTATTGTAGTTACAGAATAACCCAGCCACCCCTGCCTGGCTGCCTCCTGCAGCAGCATGTGGTCAAAAATAAGATTCTTCCCTTCAGTGACCAAACTGCAAGAAATAAAGATCTTTCCAACCTCAAAAGAAACCGAAATTTAGAGGGGTATTGGAGGGACAGAAGACAATTTTGAAATAAAATGCCTCGTTTAGAGAAATACATTTTTTAATGAAAGACTTTCTTCAGAAAAAGGTCTAAATGGTAATTTTGGGGACTTTGAAACAAAAAATCATCTCAAGCCTCCTTTTCCAGGGCAAGGTAAAAGCTGTTAGCTGCATCTGATAAAAATGCTCAGGCTTAGTTGCTGGCTGGGGTTAAACCACAACAGACCTTTCAGGTGCCCATTGTGGGGCTTGAGGGTGTGAGACAGCAACAGGTTTGATTGGAATGTGCCAGGTCAAATTTATAGCTGCCAGTGCTGTTTAGATATTAACTGCCAGGTTCCTGTGCTTGCCATGGGACTTGCCCAACTGTACATTAGAGCCTAGTGCTTCTTAGTGGCTGCTTTTTGCTTCTGCCACTTGCTGGAGTGCTGTGCTGCTCATCACCTCATTGCACTGTGCCTGGGGACATTCCAGTAACAGCCATGGACTGGGAGACAGCTGCTGCTGCTTCTGTGCCACTGTACTGGGCAGGCTGGAATTCTAGTGTGAACTAGAGTCTGAGGGACCCTGTGGATGAGTCCTCGTGGCAGAAGAGCACCCTGAAGCACCTGTGGCTGTGGATAAATCCTTGTGGCAGCAGGTACACCTGGAACCACCAGTGAGGCCACGCTGGAGCACCTCAAGGTGTGTGGCTGTGGTTAAGCCCCCAACAGAGCAGGTACATCCTGGAGGGACTGCAGCCAGGGAAAGGCCATGTTGGAGCACCTCTGAAGGTGCTGTGGCCCCTGGAGAAGTCCACACACCCCACCCTGCCAGAGAGGAGGCTGGGGACGTACGAGGATTTTGGAATGACACGGCTGTGACACTTGACCCCAAGTGACCACAGGGATGTCCCACACCACGTGGCATCATGGTCAGCATGCAAAGCTGGGGGCAAGAAGGAAGGAGGGACATTTGAAGTTATGGTGTTTGCCTTCCCAAGTCACCATTTCATGTGATGGAGCCCTGCTTTCCTGGGAAGGCTGAACACCTGCCTGCCCACGGTAAGTGGGGAATTAACTGCATTGTGCTTTGCTCACACACACAGCTTGTGCTTTACCTGCTTTACTGTTAAACTCTCTTTATTTCAACCCATGAGTTTTCTCACTACACCTTTCCAGTTCTCTCTCCTATCCTGGTGAGTGAGGGGCTTTATGGGGCTGACTTGCCAGCACGGGTTAAACCATGGTATTTTCCCACCACCACTGTCCCCAGAGCTGCTGTGCAGTCTGACTCTGTGGCATCACCAGCCCTATGGTTACACACACAACTGGTTTTGCCCCAGCAGGTGAGGATACCAGGCATTTTGGTGTGGGTTTTCCTGCTTTGCCTGGGCCTGGGTTAAGAGCAGAGGAGGAGTTGGTCCACAGGGGACTGGCTGGGGTCCTCACTGGCATCCTGCTTCCACCCACACAGGAACACCAGGCACTTCACAGCCTCTACATATAAAAAAACTTGTCCCATGGGTACCTATTCTTATCTTGCCATTCTGCAATGCTTGTGTTACTAAGCTGAAAAAACACACGGCAGCACATTCCACGGTGGTCTCACATCCTCTCTCTGCAGGACTGCAGGACTCTCTCTGCATTTAACCTGCACGACTCCAGTGACTAAACATCAGGGCCCTCAGGCTGGGAAGCAACTACTGGAATAAAACAGCCAGCTGGCCATAAAAAGGCAGGGAGGCATAGGGAGTGACAGATGAGAACACTGAGATGTCTCCTCTCACAGCAAGGTGTGACAAGAAAGTTCATGTCCACAGGGAGAGGGACTCTGCATTTAAACCATCATCATCTAAAAGACTCTTTCCATAAATAGTTTCATAGTACTCATCTTATCTTTACTGTGAGGGTGGGGAGGCCCTGGCACAGGTTGCCCAGAGAAGCTGTGGATGCCCCATCCCTGGAAGTGTCCAAGGCCAGGTTGGATGAGGCTCTGAGCAACCTGGTCTAGCAGGTGTCCCTGCCCAAGGCAGAGGGGTGGAACTGGATGGTCTTTAAGGTCTTTTTGAACCCAAACCAGTCTGTGATTCTGTGATCTCAGCAGGGATGCAACACTCACGTTTTACTTCTGGGCGTTTGGGAATTGAGATCTTTTGTGACCACAGTCTCACCCCACAGTGAGTTTTTCTCTCAGAGGAGACAATCTGGTTTTAAAATGTTCCTGATTCTGCTGTACCAAGTGGGAAGAAATCCACGTGTTTCCCTCCCATGTAATTTAATACTCAAAATGGCTTTATCAAAGCAGTTGAAGCTCCACAGCAGGGCTTGAGAGGATGCCAGGAGAAGAAGAGTTATCAATGTTCTGGGAAAGCCCAGCAGATAATTCAGGGCCATTTTGCTCTGAGGGCATGAGGTTAAAACTGCTGCTGGTCAAGCTGAATTGGACTGTGAGTTGGAATAGTGGTGACAGTACCTGCTATCTGAATTACATGGGTAAACTGGGAAAAAAAAAAGAGAATATTGCTTGCCATTAAATGTATTTTTCACCTGTTCAACACACTTGGTGTAAAAGTCTTACTTCAATGCGAAACTATTCCAGCTGCAGTATGACATGTTCCATCTGTCCAAAACATGATATTTATGCAGGTCTACTCCCCATAATGTAAGTTTTACCAAAAACAGATAAAGAATTTAATTGCTTGTGGCCAGATCCCACTTCTGAGCCAGGCTGTGTTTAGTGAGGAGCCTCACTCAGGAGGGATCTGTCTGATGGAGCGAGTTCCGTGGGGTGAGGTGCACCAGCCAAANATGAAAAAAAAAAAAGAGGATATTACTTGCCATTAAACGTATTTTTCACCTGTTCGACACACTTGGTGTAAAATTCTTACTTCAATGCGAAACTGTTCCAGCTGCAGCATGACATGTTTCATCTGTCCAAAACATGATATTTATGCAGGTCTACTCCCCATAATGTAAGTTTTACCAAAAACAGATAAAGAATTTAATTGCTCGTGGCCAGAGCCCACTTCTGAGCCGGGCTGTGTTTCGTGAGCAGCCTCACTCAAGAGGGATCTGTCTGATGGAGTGAGTTCTGTGGGGTGAGGTGCACCAGCCAAAGCCTGGCCAAAGCAGAAATGAGTTAGAAAAGTTACATTTCTGTTACTTTATTGAAGCAGCCGTTCACGCCCACCTGCTTCAAGCGAGGTCAGCGTTTGTTTGTACATCCCATGGAGTTTTCAGTGCCTCTGGTGAGCCTCCTTTGGTGGTGCATCTCCTGCTGTTGCCTGTGGGGAGAGCGGTGCTCCAGAGGCAGCAGGAGAAAAGCAGACCTGCTGGCTTTCCTTAGGAGGACACTGGAAGGGACCCACGCCATGAGCAGCTCTAAACACGCTGTGTTTCCCACCCTTCACAGGTCAGGCCTGCTTTGCTTGCCCCATGGGGCTGATCCACTCATTCCTGTACCCTGACAGGTCCAAAAGGCAGCAGTCTCACCGTGAATCAGCACGTCCATCACTCCAGTTTCCCTGGGGACGTGAAGTGTCTCTTACAGACACAGGGAATATGGGGGTGGGAGGTGCCCTGAGGACACTTCCCCTGTTTGCTTGGGCACACAAACGCAGCTGGATACCGCCAGAGGAAGCAGTTACTTTCCAAAGTCTGGGATTCGGCACGTGTGAAAAAAGCCATGGCATATTTTTATCTCCGGAAAGAGCAGTGCAGCCTGCAGTAAACATCACTTGGCTTTTCCTGTAAACGGGTAGATTTTTTTTCTCAAGGCTGAGGCAGGGTGGTGGCAGGTGAGTTGGCTGCAGCAGAGCTTTGTCAGGGGCTGAGGGAGAGATCCCGGGCTCTGTGGGACCCTTCCACACACAGAGCATCCCCACTGTATGCACTGAACCCTGTGGCAAACAGTGCCAGCACCCTCATGCTGGCTGCACTCCTCATGCCCTGGCAGGGGCTGTGCCCCTTCCGTCTCCACAGCTCCACTTCTGATAAGTTCATTCAGATAAAGAGCACCTTTAGGAATATTCCATGAGCAAAGCTCAAACACATCTGCCTTCCCCTTGCAGTGGCAAAAAGCAGCAGCACTTCCTCCAGCAACAAAAGTGTGTGTTGGTGGTGGGTGGTGGGGCTTTTTTTTCCTTTTTTTTTTCTTTTCTTTTCCCCAACGGGAATTTATTGCTTTCATAAGGCAGCTTTCTGGACTGAAGTCCTCCCTTTATCTCCAGAGCCAGAACAGCTGATTGTACCCAGTACTTTTCCTGCTGGTGACCCACGAGGAGGGGCAGCCCTGCAGCTGGGGCCAGCTCAGTCCCAGGGGTGCCATTAGGCTGTGACTCAGCTGTCAGGAGGTCTTGCAAAAGTGCTCGAACCTGGGGGCTGCTGCTCACAGGGCACCAAGGAGCCCTGGATGATTCTCTTACCAGCTGCACTGGCTAAAACCAGTGATCTGGTTTAGAACCTGGTCTACTTACACAGGGTATTTCTTAACGTGTTCAGCCCTGTGCTCAGGACTGTGGTCACAGCCTGGCAGCAGGAACAGGAGCCTCCATCCTGCTGGCAGGTGGAACTTGATCCCAGACACTGCCTGCTGCTCAGTGTGCCTGGTTAGCCTTTGGCCTTATGCTGAAATGGTCTTTTCTTGCACAGGTGAGCCTGGGAGCAACGCTGGCCTTTGACCTGCTGGGCTGCAATATCAGGATTCTTTCCCCCACCCCTCCTCTGAGTGGACTGCCAAAAGGTGAGGGTGAGGCAGTGATCTGCACTTGCTGCTGGCAACGACAACATTTCAAGTATCACATGAGAAGGATGTATCAGATAAAGAAGATAAAGCTGAGGACAGAGGATCCCGTGTGTGTGAGGAGGTACCTGAACACTGAGCATGAAAGCAAGGGCATCATGCTGGCAGGACTGGCCCCAGCCCCTGAGGCAGGCAGAGGAAGCTCCCCCTCTACCTGTTTATCCCCCTGGCCTTTCCCTGTGTCTCTGAGGTGGAAAAACATGCTGATGAGCCTGGCCAGCAGGGTCCTGGACATGGCTGAGCAAGGGCTGACAACACAAGGAAAGAGGGACCAAAAAGCCAAGGGATGAGTAGTTTACTCACTTGCCCAGCAGATACAACCACCTTCATCGTAGTTCAACAATTCCCAAAAAACATTGCCTTCCCACAGAAACACAGGCTGGCCCATCCCCCTCACATTAATTCAGGAATCTCTGTCCAATTGACAGCACAGTCTCCTGGTGGTGTAGGAACTGCAGCAGTGGCACCTGAGCCCTTGCTCTGCATCCCTCCCTTCACACCCTGCTCAGAAACACCAGCATTGGTCTAAAGCCATGAGAGGCAGAGGATGGGCTGGCTCACCCCCAGTCCTGCTGTGCCACCAGCATTCTGGCAGAAGGAAAGAACTGCAGAGTCTCACAGTGCACACTGTGCTATCACACACTGAAAGCAAGGGGTCTTCTGCAGCACACACAAATTTTACAGCCCAACACACTTGAACTAGCATTAAAAAAAAAAAAAACAAACAAAAAACCAACAACCCTAGACTCATTCTGCAATCAAACAGGTTTTTATTGAACTCTTTATATTGTACATTTGTGAATATCTGTGCAATAAATACAGCTCATAGTTATTGATTTTTTTTTTTCCCCTCCCAGCTCCTTAAAGCATAAGAATTCTACCCTTTGTTGTACAGGTGTGTTGATGCCACACAGTAAGAAAGGCTGTTGGACAGGGACAACACAGCTTCTGACAGTGAGTGTTGTGTGATATTCATAACAGCAAGCAGAAGTTTTCAGAAATGAGCTTGGTGGGCAGATGACACTGGTCTGGCTGCTTAGAGGAACCTCTGCTAGCCAGAGTTCTAGAGTCAGCCACAGCTTGTGCAAGAAGTGGGAAATAACATTGAACATAACTTCAACATGATCCTTAAGTCATTGCCTGATAACTGCTTGCAAAATACCGTGCAGATTTTACTGGATAATTGTCTTCAGGTGAGAAAATAAAAGCATTACTGCAGAGCCAACATTAGACCAAAAGGACCGATATTCTCTTACAGTGACACACGAATACAGCATAAAATGTTGATACAAGTATCCATGTGCAAAATAGTCCTCAGGTTTAATCAGCACTTGCATAACCAGCACAGGTAAACAGAAGATGCAAGGCACCTGCTTCAGAAAGAAATTATTAATACAGTTCTGTTCAAGCTCTGGTCTTGAGCTCCACGTTAAGACTGAAAAATTTGCAGTGTCTTGCTTGGTCCTCAGAGCATTTGAAACAAAGATGAGCCCAGGGTTCATACAGCCCTACCACGACCAACCAGGACCAGGCTGGCAGATCAGATATGCAAAAAAACCATCACACTTGTACAAGGTTTTGCAGGGGAACTTCAGCCCTGCAGGATTCCCTGTCCCCTTCTCTTTGCTGCCTTTGTCCCTGCTGTGGGAAAGAGCTCTGGAAAGTTTTTCAGTCATTCAGCAACTCCTCTTATTTCCCCATTCCTCTGGTCACACAGGGTTGCTACTGTGAATAAGAGGGGCTGGTGGCTGCCTTTTCCTCCCTGTGCCAGTGTAGAACAGGAATAAGCTCCTGTTCTTAACAAACCACATGGGCAGAGGGGAGCAGGGGGATTTCTCTGGATCCTTTGGCTTACTTGGATTGCTCTAGACTCACATCCCCTCTGCCCTACCAGCTCTAACCACCCCTTATTTCTCAGTCCACAATACTGCCTGTTTTCACGACTCTATTGAGATGGAGGTATGAGCAGTAAACTAATAAAAATAGATTCAAATCTTTACACTTCTTTCTTGCTTTCTGATTTTCTGGCCCACCTCTAACTGTTTCCTTGTGGTGCTGTTCTGAAAAGCAACTTTGGGAACTTCATTCTACCTTCTTCACATTTCTTGCTGAATTCAGTTAGGTTGGGACACGGAGCTTTTACAGGGAAAAGGGAAAAAACCCAACTACTCAAGCACCTCCCTCCCTGCTGCCGTCAGCAAAGGTCAGATGGAAAATCTGGGGGGGGAGGCAGGGTGAGAATCAGATAAAAGTCAGTAAAGTAAACATTCAGAAGCAACAATAATGCCAAAACTTAGCAGCAGTGACAGCTACGATTGCAGCAAACACTTCGGGTTGTATCGCCTAGTGAAGTACACAGGTTCTCTTTCAAGTGTGGGAATCAAAGGATGCAGTGAAACTACAAGTAATCAAAGAAATAAGTCTCTTGATCTTCCCTGGAAATGAAGAATAGACATGGAAATGTATCTGCCAACAGTATTTGAAGTAATTGGGAAAGGGGTTTAGAAGCTTGGATGTCTCAAGGGGTAAAGCTGACCACTCACAGACCCTCAACACTGAGAAAAAAGGATGCCAGGAGCTCTAGAATCAAACACCCTGCCCTTAACTGCTGTAAGTCATTTATGACCCCTTGTGAAGCAGCTGAAAAACACAGTTTGAAAGCCGAGTTACAAGGTTCTGCCAAACAGCAACAGAGGTAGGATAGAGCTGCTCAGCCTAGAAAAGCTAACACAGGCCTGAAAAGAGTGGTTTTAACACACAGGTAACACACACTTCTGATACTCACATGAGCTCAGCTTTCCACACTGAGGGGGAGCAGTGAGAGAGAAATCACTGCACAGCAAAAGGGGAAAAAATATTTAAAAAAATCAACCATACTTCAGAACCAATTATTATTGAACTTACATATTTTTAGACTTTTTATTAGTTTATTCCAGAGCCTTGAGAAAAATTGTCTTATATCTCAGAGAAGTATATGAATTTAATTGTTAAAGTATAGTTAAGGGTAAATATGGGACATATTAATTCAGCACTAGCCCTATTCTGAAGGGGCAGCCAAATGTCTACGGAAATAAATTGAACAAGGGCAGAATAAACTCAGCCTTCAGCAGCATGGCACCAAAGAGTAATCAGAAATCTGTTTGAGGCTTTCTATTATTGCAACTGGGTCATAACATGCACAAATTTAAGGTGAGAGAGAAGCAGCAAGAACACAAACAAGGCTGTCACTGCTGGCAGGGGGACACGATCCCTGGTGTCACTTCTTTGGCTTGGAGCTCTGGCCTCCCTTTGGATCACCTCCCCCCTCCATTGCCCAAGGCACAAGTGCAGAGGCTCTGCTGGATGTTCTTTGCTTCCACCACCTCTCTCCTCTGAGGTGGACAGCAAATCCTGCTGCCACGGGGAGGCCAGCAAGGTAGAGAGAAAGCTACATACAGGAGGTAGTAACCGTGATTTTTTTAATAATCCCTTTGTTTTCTCTTGGCTGATTCACAACTCCCTTCAGTTTTTGGTTTGGCTTTTTTTTTGGTTTGTTTTTACAAAGCCAACTTTACTGTCCTACCAGCAATAGCCCCAGCCTAAATAGTTGGGGTTTTTTTTTCAACTTGAGTGGAGAGACGAGCCAAGAAAAACATCACTCTTGCTGATCAAAAATGCTCCTCTTGGCAAAAGGCCAGTCAGAAGATGATCAGGGCAGTCTTTATGAAGGTCAAGAACAGCTACTTTTCTCCTGTCCCCAGAGGGTGACTCCACTCACCGTTACCACTGAGAGCAGGGGCTGCACAGCTGGGGCTGCTGGTGCCAAACTGCGCCAGGGCCGCGCACATCAGACGTGACTGAAGAGCCCAGAGCTACAGAAACACTGAAAAGTTCCTGTCCTACTGCACATCACTCTTGTGTACTCTTGACAATACCATTCCACACCACGTTTGGCATTTACTTCCAAGCCTGGCTACAGTGCATCCACCTAACAGCAGGGTTTTTCTCCTGGAATAAGGCACCATAGTGCAGGAGCACCTGAGCAAAACTTGGAAGAGTTTACAGCTCTTGCCAGATTGTCTTTGGCTCTTCTAAAACAGGCACAAAAGAAAGCACTTCAGGATAAATAAGAAGGTGGAGAGGCAAGAGGAAAATAATAGATGAAACAGTGTGATTCTAGAAAGCCTTAAGGCAAGAAGCTTGATCCTTGTAAATCTTTCCACTTGTGTTTACTTATCAGGGTGCCATTGGAAAAAAAAGTAGGTCTGTCTTGGCAGGGAAAGCTGCTGCACCATGCAGAACAAAACCACTAGTTTATGGTTGTCACTTCACTGCCATGTTTCTACTCAAACTAATTTTTCCTCAAAAGCAGATGGTTGAAGCAAGTCTCAACTCCAGCCCCCAGGACTTCCTCTTGTTTTACACTGATGCCACCAAAAGGGAAACCCCCCCTTTAATCTCCCCGTGCCCCAGGTCCCATTTTTGTCTCCACACAGGCAATATCTACCTTAACACCTCTGCATGGAGAAATTATCTGAAACTTTCCAGAGCTCTCTTGGAGCCTCTGCCTCATTAGCTCCTTATTTCAGCACATTTTATGAATCCGAAACAACGTTTCCGAAAGCCAGACTTCAGACGTAACAAGGAACATTCCAGTTAATTTAGGCAATATTTTTTACACAAGAACATATATATATATATAGGTAAAAAAATAAAATTGTCTTGATAAGAAATATTGTGTAAGCTGATCAAGAAACAAGTCCCCAGAAGCTGTACAATACAGCAGGACACACTGGCTGTAGAGCTGACACCAGGATAGCTAACTGCTTATTTTCAGAATTAAAAAAACAAAACAAAACCAAAAAAAACCCACAAACAACAAAAAACACCCTAAGACTGTCCTATTTAAGGCCATTCTACTAAAGAAATAAACCTGATTCTTTGCTGGAGATTGCAAAACACTGTTGAAGAGGCTCCACGTCGCCGCTCGGCTTTAGTTGGATTTCCTCTCCCGCTCTCGTGCAGTCACAAAGTTCAGCAGGTCAATGGCTGTGACGATGCCAAACACCATCTGCCTCTTGGTGGAGGCTCCATCAGTGTGATCTGCATGGAAACAAAGGCAATTCTGGCTCCAGCAGGCACAAACCCACATATCCCACTTGGTGTTCATGGCACTGCTTGCAAAGGCAGGAGCCAAACCATCCCAGCTCCACGTGGCAGGGCCTGGAGCTGGTGATCACTGGGGACCTTGGAACACAGAGGGGGAACCCAAATGGCATCTTGGCCAACAGTGACAGAGGAAGTGACAAGGATTTTCAGTTCAAAAAGGCTCTCAACAGAACTGAAACACTATGGAAGGAAGGATAAGGGTCCACCAGATTTACTGGTTTTGACAGGAAAATTCAAACCACACCCTCTGTTATAAAGTGTATTTTCCTCATACATCAGTTTCTGTGGCTCTACTTGAAACAGCTGCAAGTGACGTTATCCCACTGGAACAAGGGGCCACCTGAATGGCCCAAAGGAATCACATTTTGAGGAGGAAATGTGACACTACCATCTCCATGCCCCGCTGTCAAATACAGAGTCAGTATAAAATCACAATACAACATTTTTCCATTTATATCCAAAAGATGTAGTAACCATTTAATCTTTGCTGCATTGAGAGCACAGATGGAAGTGATTTTTTTCATTGTGAGCATAAGCCTTTGACCTGGGAGCCAAGTGGCCACAAGACCTCTGGCTCTTTAACTATGGTCTAAGTTCCCTGTTCCTAAAGTCTGGCTGTACTGAGATGTTTAGTCTACTTTATACTCAGTTTGTTCAGCCAGCTGGATTGTCCTGGGCTTTACATTTACTCAATCTCTGTTCCAGTGAGCTTTTAGGTTTATAAATAGTCAGCAGAGAGCCAAGAGCACATCCTTATGGAGATTATCAGGAACAACCCCAAATTTGATGTCTATTCTTCTTACAGTTATAACTGAGATAGTTCACCAGATAAATTTATCTGGTGAGTCTTAATGTTGTTTTTTAGTCTAGTTTCTCAGAGTTTGTAATTTTACAGGTTGACTGCTACAAGCAAGATGAAACAGGAAAAAATATTATTCACATATAACAGTGATATACCCCCAGCTTTGAAGATTTATTTTGTCATTTCCAGTTCATAAAGAAGGCAGTGTAAAGAGTTTTGAGAAGGCTGAAGAAAAGCAGAGCTTGGAGGGTAAACATCAAGTGAAATTAGTTTAAATAAAATAAACAGGAAAAAGAAATGTTTTTGAGACAGTGATGTCAGTGTCAACATCTAGATCTTACTAACTTTCATGAAGTTGCAGTGATTTTTTTGCTTTAGAAAGACAAAAAGTTGGAGAGCAGTTAACCTAGCAACCACAGAATTAAAGAGCTACTGTCTAACTAAACAGAGAATGGTTTGGGTTGGAAGGGACCAGGTTGCTCTGAGTCCCATCCAGCCTGGCCTTGAACACTTCCAGGGATGGAAGTTAGTGGTAGCAGCACACAGTTACGGAGAGAGAAGGAGAATTTGGCTTTTTCAGAGCTTGTTTACACATTGGCACTCGCTTCTTATCACCACTCAAAGATTCCCTCTCACAAGGCACAAGTACATTGTACTTACACTGAATTTGCTCATGGACCACTAGAGCAAAGTGGTCTATTTCCAGGATATGAGAGAGTTTCCCCAAGTTGTCTTTCAGGTTAATCTGAGGAGAGAGTTACAAAGCTTAAATAAAACACTCCTTTCCTATGTTTAGTGGTTGATAAAACCCACATACTTCGTGCAGAACTAAAACCAATACATCAGCATTTGTTACTGCTTTCATCTGAAGTATTGTAAAATGCCCACAAATCAAGGCCAACTTAAAAGATTCCTTTGTTTCTAATTTCCAAGAAAACAAAGCACTACATGAGATTACTCACTCAGATTCTGCAAACATAACGAATACACTGAATATCTGGAAAAAATGTTAATAATAGGAGAAGGTCAAGTGTTCCACGTGTCTTAACAAAAGTAGTTATTATAAAACTTTTTATACTTGGTGATTTTCTTCCAGCAAGACTTGGACAAAGTGAATGAATCAGGCTGCAAAAGCATTGTGGAAGTGAACATGATCTTCAAAGGCAGCAGGTGAAAAGCCCAAACAAGCCAAAACCAAAACCAAAGGTGAAAGATTGCTGAACTACCGCTGTATTCAGCTGCAAATCAAGGAACTGAGAGTTAAGAATTCATTTTTAGTGAAGGTCAACTTTGCTAAGACTGCCAACTTTGCTAAGACTATTTGACCCCGCACAAATAAAGATACTTCTGAATCACTTCACTGATCACCTGCTGCAAACATATAACAAACTGCATAAAACTGTTCTTAATATGATTTAACACATTAAGCAGCAGCCACAGGTCCATTTCCCAGGTGACTCTCCCCAGGTCCATGCAGCACCCACCACCTGACATGTTTTTTTTAAAGTGGTTTAAAGGAATTCACACCAAGGAAAAGTCTTGTGCTGCACATTCAAAAAGCCTTTACTCTGCAGTGGGCTCAGCTTGTGAGTGAGGAATAAATGCCACAGCATGAACAGCTGGGCTGCACTGCAACACACAGCTCTATCTCCATACTGGGAGTTAGAAGATACCAAAAGGATTCCAAGTGTTTAAGGGACCAGCAGGGATTGGGCAGGCTCAAGGAAAGCAGGATAAGCAGCCCCTGGGCAGCACTGGGACAACTATGAAGACATAAATATGTTTTGAGATGCTTAATGTATGTTTAACAGAACCCCTGTGGAGTTTTCACTTGTCTCACTAGTGCTCATTCGAACTCCCTTAACATTTTACCACGAGTTTTCCCACATTTAGGCATTTTTTAAAAACTTACTAAGTCTTTAAGGCAATTAGTCTACACACATGGTACTAACACTACACCATGGAATTAACATCTGACTTCTCAAGGATGCTCCCCCTCTCTACTAGCAAACAGCACGTGTTTGGATTGGCAAATTATCCTGTGACTGGTGCTTCAAATTCCCAGATAGAGCCCTATCCTACCAGGGACTTTAAAAAAAGCTATAACCATTCCTTTTCCATTCTAAGAGATTGCCACAAAATAATTGTGGTGATCCTATCAAAGAAAGCTTCCCACATTATAGAATCCACAGAATGGTTTGGGTTGGAAGGGACCTTAAAGATCATCCAGTTCCAAATCCCCCATGCCATGGGCAGGATCACCTTCCACTAGACCAGGCTGCTCAGAGCTCCATGCAGCCTGTTCTTGACCAGTTTCAGGGATGGGGAGTCCACAACCTCTCTGGGCAATCTAAAAAAGCAAGAAGATACAAAAAGATTCCTCTGCCTTTGTTGCCACAGGCTAAGCTCTTATCCATGCATGCTGTGGTATCCTATGTGGGGTATCAGAAGTCATTTCAGTGGCACAGATGATCTGTTTTCCCAATTTCACCAGTCAACAAGCCAAATAATCTTGGCTAAAGTGGCAAGAAAAGCAAAACCCACAATAGTTCTCCATCAAACCATCAACTAAAACAGAAAACAACCAACGAATGGTGCTTCCAGTTAGCATGTTAGCAGTACCACTGCTTGTGTCACTCCCCTTCCATCCTCCACCAGAAGGCAATACCAGAACTGAAGGGAAAAGAAATGGTTAAGCTGTTCTTTACTGAAGAAGCACGAGAAACTTCAAGCTGCCCAAACTTCAAGCCACAACCTCAGAAGTGCAGAGAATTGTCTGGTGCAGCCAACACCAGCGTAGCCACAGAAACAATTGCACACCACCAGCCCCAGAAACTCCTAAGGTGTCCAAGGGAGGGACAACATGAACTGAGCAGTTGTGTTACGCACCACATATCCACATGATGCTTGATTATCTGCCTGGGAAGGAAAAAATAAATTTACAGGTGTCCATAAAGAACCAGCATCCTTGCTCAGCCAAAGGGACCTGGTGGCTCACAGACTGAACAGGAAGTGTTACACACACTTGCAGAATACAGCACTTCATCTACTTTGAGACAGTGTTCAAACTTAAAACACAGTGAAAACTAAGTCAAGAACTCCATGTCAAAAGCAAGATTCTTTCCTGCAAGAGAATCAAAGCAACAATAATGATACTTATATATTTCAGAAGAGCGCCCATGCAGCTGGGAAGTTGTGCTACCATACAATCATGGAATGGTTTGGGCTGGAATGAAACTTAAAGATAACTAGTTCCAACCCCCCAGCCATGAGCAGGGACACCTTCCACTAGACCAAGTTGCTCAGAGCCCCTTCCAGCCTGGCCTTGAACAATTCCAGGGATGGGGCAGCCACAGCTTCTCTGGGCAACCTGTGCCAGGGCCTCACCACCCACCACACTGGACAGACTAACACCAAAATTCACATATCTTGACAATATCAGCTTTCAGCAGCCAACCCCTGCTTCAGCAAGGCATCTGACACGTAAGGCAAAGCATTGCTTGTTTTCAGCTGATACAGAAATTATTTAGCTGAGCTGTTTCAACATATCCTTTCTCTCCCTCTAGATAGTTACACATTGCCCACATTTGTGCTGGGGTTTTTGGGGTAGCAGCAAAGGACAAACACGCTGGAAGAAAGCCTGATAAAGTAATGGAACAGCACAATATAGCCACAACACAAACCTAGGAGCTACTGAGTGATCTAGGATAGGGTTTAGAGCACGTCTGTGCTCAACAACAGCTGCTCTGTTTGGTCCCAGGTAAACCTCACCCAAACATGATGCCACTGAAGTGTTGGGACACCTGCTCCAGTACTTCAAACCAGAGAACTAAGAGCTGTACAATACACCTGCCTACCTGTTGAAATTGCTTGTAGATTACTTTTCTGACTTCATCAGAAGGCTGAACTTTTCCAGCAAGCAGTGAGGAAAGCATGTTACCCAGGGTAACCATGCCCAAAATCACCCTAGGGAGGGAGAGAAAACACAGGACTAAGCAACACAAAAGCCTCAGGTGTTCCTGTAGATGAAAGCATCCACTCTCAGCCAACCTGAAGAAGTCAATTCAGCTACTTCATGGTAATAATGCAACATTATTAATGTTATACTTGGATTCTCTGTCTCTGCAGGGGACAGAGTCCAATTCTCAGAAGTTCTGGAGATGTCAGCAGATGGTGTGGGTGCCTGGCCCTTCTGAGCATCTTTGCATCTCTGCTCTTTGTAACTGCAGAGCTTCCTGCAATCTCAGGGAGCTTTTGAAAAGCACCAACTACTTCACTGTTTTACACCCTCCTCTGTCATTCTGAAAGGTGTGACAGCCAGAGACACGCTTACCCCAGTTTTGCTCATTCCCCTTCTCCCTACAGGGATATACAACAATTCATTCCTTGATTTAGCAGTGTAATTGGACAGTAATTGAGCAACTCCTCATTATTCAGCCTGTCTACAGGAGACCTACAGGGCAATAAGGCACATTCCAGCTTGCTGGGGACAGCCTGGGCTATAGGGGTAACTGCAGCATTGCACCATAACACAGTGTTCTGAAGAAACTGGGTGAACACTGCGGTGGAGGTGGGTAAGTTTGGGTTTGGTTGTTTCAAACAAGAATGTTTTTGCTAAGTTAAACAGTAATTATTAAAAATAAAAACAAACAATTACATTATCCTGAGTAAGTATATCATAATAATCATTAGGGTCTTGTGAAGAGCAGGACAACCCTGGAATGACAACATACCAAATCCAGCACTGGTGTGTTTAAGTAACATTTCTAAACTGTGAAACTACAACTGAAAAAAAAAGATGAGTGAGAGAGTATTATACTTCCAGCAATCACTTAAGAGGCACCCCTTGGGACCTGGTGAGGGAAGTGATATGTATGGATGAATAGTGATATATGTGGACATACCCAGATTCATCAACAACTGGTACCTGGTCGAATCCCTTCTCCCGGAGAATTTCGACAGTCTTTGCACAGGTAACAGTTGGAAGCACAGTCAGGGGAGCAGAGAGGCTCAGTTCCTGAACACTGATGTTCCACCACCTGGGGACAAAGTAAAAAAACAAACCCATGCAAGATTTATGGAGAGGACAGAACCAGCTCTTCATGTGCAGTGGCCTCCAACACTACAGGAATGACAAAAGGCTGCAAGGAAGAGTCAGGATTCAGCCAGAGTCAATAAAACTCCAAGGTTCTGAAGTTTTATCCCCAATATCAGAAAGTCACTGAAGTGTGAGAAGGCTTGAGGACCAAAACTCTTTTCCTCATTTCATCGACTGTCTAGGATTAGACACTTAGTGGAGAGAACGAATCCCCCCAGTTCCAATATTTACATCTTACACAGAAAATTTTGTGCTGCTACTGAAAGACCTACCCATATTTACAGTCATTATAGGCAAAATTTAGGGAAGATTCCCTTCCACCTCTGCAAACTTGCAGTCCTTTGCACTCAAGAACTCTGATCTCAGAAGTATCTTTGGATACTTACCTGGTAGTATCTTTGGATACTACCTTTTTTATTTATTCCAGACTAAAAAAAGTCATTAAGTACCAAATTTTCTTCTGCTGCCATGCAACTCAAAGAAAAATGTCAACTAATTTAGGCAGATTTGATTAATAGCTGCAATTATACATCAAGCCAATGAAAGATTGGCTAAATCTTTCAGTAAATTGAAATGAGCTTTGAATTAACAACTGCCATAAACTCGATTGAATAGACTCATGGAAATCCAAATGGATCTGACAGGTTTACCAGGGTTTGTTGCCAAAGTCCTCTTCTTTCATGAACCCTTTCTGAATCATCCATTTGTCACTCAAAAACTTGGACCTGGAAAAGCATTAGGAAGTGAAAAGCTCATTAGCAGGTTGAACATCTGACAGCAAACACAGGCAACTGTTTACAGCTCACTACCACTAACAACTAAAGTGTGATTTTTGAAAACAGACCACCATTTGCTAACCAAGCTTACCAGCCAGGGACATGGAGGAAAATATTCATAGGAAGAAAAAGGAATCCCATAGGAAACAAAGTTCCAAAAGGATAGGAAACCAAGTTCCAACTACATCAGTCCCTTGCAATACAATAGAGACACAGCCTGGAATGGAGATGTGCCAGGCAAGGTCTGTCTGCAGCTTCTAGTTGTTTCTAGTTTATAGAATTGAGTTGAATGCTCCAAAAGTCAGGAAACACAGCTGAAAATACCATATTTTGGGATATGCTTTGGTGCAGTAAGAGAAAAACTTCTCAGCACTTCTCAGCTCAAAGCCCTCACACTCCCACCTGTAAACTCACCCTGACAGTGGCTGCTGCTGCAGGAGTGCTGAGTTCTGCTGTGGGCACAGGGATGGGATAATACCAGTGGTCCCCCAAGAATAACACAGTGAAACCAAGTCCTTTCCTGTGAAAGATGCTAACCAGTGATGGCTGTCTACTGAAATCAGAGCTCAACTTTCAAAGGGAAAATGTCTACTCCACGTCAGGCCCTTTTTAGATAGATACCCTGGAACTTGTGCCCCAAACACATTCCTGGGTGATTATGTGAAAGAGGTATTCAAATTGCCACTGCTGTAAGGAGGTCTGAGGGGACTGCCTCACCCCTTTCCCAGGGAGAAAACCAGCAGGCTCTTACATGTAGTTCCTGATAGAGTCAGGGAAGATGACAACACAGCGCTGACCCTCCTTCAGCTCCTTGGCTGCCTTCACAGCCACAGCCATGGCACTGCCTGAGCTGCCACCTGCCAAAACACAGAGCAGAGGCAGAACTGTCAAGCCATGAGTGAAATGTGAACGATCAAAAGAGGGGAGGAGAGAGAGTGAGACGAGCCCAGAGTGAGGAAGACAAGTTCTGAGGTGGAAGGAGGTCTCTCTGATCTGCACAAGGCTTCAGCCTCCCACAGAGAAACCCAAAGGATCCACATCTGCTCTTACCACACAGCAGCCCCTCCTCTCGGATCAGCATGCGAGCTAAAGCAAAGGACTCCTCATCATTGCTCTTGTACCACTGGTCCACTGCCTGGGAAGGGGCAGGAAGACAGAAACAGAGGGCTATTTAAGTGAGGAGGGACAGGGGAACTACACAACAAGTGTGAATTCAACCCATGCTCTTTGAGGTAACAGCTGCCCTACCGAGCCATGTGCCTGGGTTTCCATCCTCCAAATGCCAAGTGGGGTTTTTTTTTGCCAAGGTAAGATGATCACATCAGTACAGCAGGTTCCTCATTGGAACTTCACTGTGGGAACAGGCTCCTGTGAGTCAGCCACAGAGAGCATCAGTTTCTTCCCCTCCTGGAGGGCTTCCCAGGGACACAGGCTCTGCTCAAGATGCTGTCATATTCCTTGGTTCAGGAGGGGTTGAGATGCTCTCCTGGAGACTTTTTTTTTATTGGTTAGTTGGTGGGTTTTGTTGTTTTTGGGGTTTTCTGTTTGTTTGTTGTTTGGTTTGTGGTTTTTTTTTTTAAATTTTGTGTGTTTTGTGGTATGTTTTTTGGGTTTTTTTTCAAATATAAAAATTAATTCATTCCAGGAAAACATTATCTACTCACAGCCTTTTGACCTGGCATTGTAAAACAAACATTCTGAGGACTGCTTGTGCTGATGGAAAGAACAGGAATAGTTCTGTCTCCTAGTCCTCCCATTTCACCTCAAAGGAATACTTCCCCAAGGTTTTTCCCTCTGCCTTTCACCTCACTCCTGCATCCCACCAGAGGGCAAAGGGCAGTAAAACCCAGCACGACTTACAGATCTATCCAACACCGTGGGGACAAAATCATATCCGATTCCTTCCACTTCATACGTTGTCTTGTCAGTCTTGTTCAGTGATTCTGGTGCAGCAAGGATGGAGCCTTCAGGATCCACACCTATGATCTGGAGAAGCAGTTCCCACTCAGGCCACTGTGACACACTGCTTTTGAGGACACAGCATGTGTGAGCACTGGCCTTGTTGCAGCTGCTGGTGTCACACTCAGCCAACAGCAACCTGGTCTGCTACTCACTTTTCTGGCAAAATTCACCTCCCCTAAGAGCAAAATGCTTTGCTGCTTCTGGCAACCCATCCCACCTCTTCAGGATGTGTGGACACCGAGGGGCACCACTTGTTCTGTGTGGGTTTTGCTTGCTTTAAACAGAAGACAGGGTTTCCCCAAGACAAGGTGGTGCTCATTCACATGTCAGGCATCATTACAGCCAAGACATCTTGGGCCAAGCATAAGCAGATCAGTTTTATTTTCTTTATCACTCCCTGCCTACGTAGGAAAATGTTCACGATGGAAGCAGTTCTGTGAGGAAATCTGTGCAGAGACAGTTACACCAGGTAAAACCTCAGCAGCTCCCAAAAAGTTAGTGATGACACAGTCAGAGAGGAAACACAAGGCTGCAGAGTACAAACCAGAGAAGGAAGTTTCTCAGACACCCCATGAAGGGATCTGAGGGCCAGTTTTCACCTGCTGAGCCAAACCCAAACTCTGGTCACCACTGAGACCAGATGATTTCAGGCAGTCTGAAAACCTTTCTTTCTTTCTTTCTCAGAACTACCTTCTAACTGAGAAGAGAGAGGGGCTTCCCACAGAGATCTGGGGCAGGCTTACAAGGAATGAGATGTGCCAAGTGGAGCAGTGGGAGGCTGACCCCACTAAAGAGAAATGCATTAGGTTTGTCACTTACTTTGCAACCCGGACACTTCTCCTTTAGCTTTCTGGAGATGCCAGTGATAGTCCCTCCTGTGCCAGCTGTAGCCACCAGCATGTCTATCTTTCCTGTTCAAGGGTGAGGGATAGAGGGCAGTTGTGAAACCTCCAACAGAATGATGGATTAAAACACCACTTACACCTAAGTAAGGACTTTCTTCAACAAAAATGCAGAAAGTGGCTGAAAAGGGCAAGATTTTGCTTCCCAAGAGCTGTTATGAGACCTGCCCTGAGCCCACATTGCTCAATCCTCATTTACTCCAACAAGGGTTTTGAAATGTCCATCCAGAGGCCTGGCAAGGCACCAAATTGTGGCACTTTGGACACAGCTGGAGGTGGCCCATGAAGCTGACAGCTGCAGTTTTCCTGTTACTGTATTTGCTGATACAGATAATTCATTCTCTAACTTAAACCAAGCAGCCCATTATATTAGTTAATTAGCTGAATGAGTGCCAAGAGCATGGGTTAGGCATCCATGGAGAGAACTGTTAACACAACTACTCCCATTTTCTGGTGAAAAACACTGTTTGGTCACTAGCACTCAGAGCGAGTGTGGATATATTTTATCCCTCTGTCACCACCTACAGTTTCCCTGGTGCATCCACATGACAGCTTTGTTAATTAAAAAATTAAATTTTTAAAAGGTCACCAATTCACACACAAAAACAAGTGCTTACCAGCCAAGAGAATAACACCCCACCAAGCAGGGGCAACTGAACAGTGCCTGCCCTGTGAGGGAAAGTAAATACAAACAAGAAGTCTAAAGCTGGAACTCATCTGGACTCCCAATTTTTGGGATGGCAGCTTGTTAAAGTGCACTCATTTAATGTTGGTCACAGAAAGACAAGTCAAATCCTCTGAACAGTCAGAGTTTTAGGAGGGAGGAGAACCCTTCACATGGTCCTCACCTTAATGAGAAGGAATTTTACAGCTGATTTTCTTAACAGAGGGTCCCATCAGAAACTGTACTGTGTAACATCTTTATAAGGCAGGTCAGTAACCTCCTATATGACTTAATTCTACCACCTATGGAAATACCCACAGGGTAGACTGCAGCATCACATGGAATGTCTCCAACAGCTCTCAAACCAGCTCCTCAGCTGGGTGAGTGAGCCCAGCTGAAGCTCTGTGCTGCCACAGCTCAGTCCCTGCTGGTTCTCCAGCTCAGCTGCCCAGCACTAACATGGAAGAGATCCCTACAAAGTGAGAGGGTCCTACTGGTGACAACTGCTACACAGGGCAGTTTGTGCTCCTGAGGACTACTAAGTGAAGAATCTTCCAATGTATTGGAGTATTTGGTCTGGGAATGCTAAAAATACCTATTTCTGTACTTGGGATCAGAGAAAAAAGTGACCCTATATCATAGCAGTCTACCTATGCCTTTTTTTTTTAATAAGGTATCTTAAGCACCACTGCTTCCTCCACCTGAACACAAGCAGAGGAGTCTAAAAATCAAAGAATTCTTCTTTAATGGAGAAAAAAAAAATCACTACTGTGATTACTGAAATAAGGTAATTCTCCAGTGACACACAGCATGTGTATGGGATTTACTGTGTCAAAATCCACGCACTTCTCATCCAGCTCAGGTCTCATTCTCCAAGAACACAACAACAAAGCTCCTAGGGACTGGCTGGGGAGGGGATTAGCAGTGGAGCAGACGTACCATCACACTGCTGCAGGATCTCCTCAGCTGTGGTGTCGTAGTGTGTCAGGGGGTTGCTGGGATTCCGGTACTAAATGGAAAGACAGAACAGACATAAAGACAAAAATTCACATTGAGAGGCATTTCAAGAACAATACACCCCTTGCAGACTGGTTCCTTATCTGTTTCCTGGACCTAGGCCCGAGGGGAGATACAACCTTCCCAAGTGACCTGATTTAAGAGTAGTTCTAAGGTGCCAGCACCCTCCAATGCCAAGATCAGTCTTGTTTGTGGGACAGCTACTTTTAGCAACATGACTCCTGTGTCCATTCTTCCACACAGGCTTGCCAACTCAGTGGAAAAAGACATCCTTAAGTGTTGCAGTTTTGCCAAACATTGGCTCACTGCTGCTCTCTAGTGACTCTAAAAAGTTGCTGGCCTGGAGCACAGCGGTTGCTCGGCTACAGCTCCAGATCTGGGGCATCTCCTCCTCCAGAGACACATGTAGGGTGTTGAACAGTCAACCAAGGACACTGAGGAACAAGGCTGCAACTCCTCCTCCATGCTGTCCTGCACCTCCTGCCCCTGGGCTCTTACCTGGTCTAGGATGTGTGCATTGGGGATTTCATTCTTCAGCCTCCACGCCACTCCCACGTGAGATTCAGGAGAATCAAACCTGGCAGTAGTTGGGGTCCTCACAATCTCGGCGCCCAGAGCTCTCAGGACATCCACCTGTAGCAAAGAAAAGTGGTCACAAAACCCCAGAACACCCTCCCAGCACAGACACTTCACTGGGATGCAGGGGAAAGAAAACATCTTCCCTTTTAGCTGGTCAGCATCAGCAGTTCTGCTAAAGCCCAGTCTCGCCTCACTGAGCCACGGGTCAAAAACAAATGGCATTAAGGATTTGAACTAAGCTTTACTTGGGAGCCAGGTGTCAAATTCCTGTTTCTAATCCAGGCCTTTCTGCCTGTAGGAACTATTACTACCACACTGAGAAGTCTCATTCAGCCAAAACACCCTCTCCTCTCACTGCAGTCAGAAGTTCTGCACTCCAGCAGTGCTGTAGCCCAGTATTTTATGTTTAAGGGCAAATTATGTTTATTTATCCCCTCGTTTGGACACAGGCAGCAATGGAGATCCTCCAGGGCCCTGTGCACCTTTCAACTGCTACAAGGGCAAGAAAGTTTATGACACTGAGCTAAGGCAAAGCCTGTCTTCAGAGGGGAGGGAGACCTTTGGTGCCACGTGACACATGGCAATGGCCATGTGGTACCTCTCCCTCCAGAGCAGGTAAGAGCAAGAGGCCTTCAAGGGATGTTGTTCATTTGTGCTGCTGCCTCAGCTGTGGAACACAGGAGATCTCTTCTATGCTCCTCTCTTGGCTGCAGGTGCAGCACCACAGGACAGGGCTTGCTCTGTAAATAGATGCTTTGTGCTTTCCACAGTCAAGGTTAGTGGAAGGCAAGGCAGATTTTCCTTCCCCTTGGCTGTTGGTGACACAACTCAGATGCTTGCCAGTACCACCCAGTGTAAGCTGAGGAGCTCAACAGGCTCCCTCCAACTCAGCCCTGAGCCCTGAATATTTGTAGAGTACTCAAAGCTTCAGCACTGCCACCCTTCATCCTCTGCTCAGCGAGGGTCAGCTCACCCCGGAACAGGCACAGTCCCTTCACTGCGTGTGGCAAATCCCAAGTTCCCTTGACATTTGTATTTAAAACAGCTATGACAGTTTTCAAAGTGACAGTGCTGTGGGGATGGGTCTTAAAGATATTTTCTATCCCTGGCTAGCCAGCCTGGATTTCTGTGGGCGCTGGCAACAGCCCCTCAGCAGAGTTCTGCCTGGCCAACAACCTGGAGACCAAGAGCCTGTATCTCTGTTGCTAAACCCACAGCACACACCTGCACCAGGAATTCTGCGAGTGCAAACACGTTTTATTTTTAAAATTCTTGAAAACACAAGCAGGTCTGACCTTCTCCATGCTCATTTTCTCTGGCATCACGATGATACAGCGGTAACCCTTCACTGCCGCAGCCAAGGCCAGCCCAATTCCTGGAAGCAAGCAAAGACATGCAGAGCACACAGTGAGGAGCAGCAGAGAACAAAACCCACAATGCCCGCTTTGGCAAGCCCCTGGACTTAATCAGATTTTCACCAGAGCCTTGAATACAGTGTCTCTAGAGGGGTGGCAAACAGAATGTTTCTGTCCGCTGGGTAGAACTGGATTTACAGATGCTGCTCGTTCTTTGAAGTTCACAGCCAAGAGAAAGTTTAGCCAAGGGTGGGGGAGCTTGACATGTGCAAACTGCTGGCTTTACCACATGCACATCACCTTCCTCCCCTCTCACCCACCTCATTTTTACCAGAGGGATTTGGGAAAGGAATGTGCTTGAAGCTAGAGAAGATTAGAGCGATCCCTTTGATACTGCCAGAAGATCATCAGAGTCTTTATTGACTCACTTTTGCATTAAACCCCTAGTTTGCAATGCACTGAAACTAAGTCCTTTCTGGAAAGAAATCATTTAGATGCTGTTTGTGCTTGAGGTTCTAATGCACTGGGTCAACTTGCTACCACAGTGAAGTACCTCTGTTGTTGAAGAGACAGACACCTCATTTTTACTTCAAAAATCTGTACCTCCAGCCTGATTTCTGCCTTCCAGCTGGTCGTTTTCTGTACCTCAGAGAAGAGAAGCTCACACCTGTTATTAGATCACCTCTCTGCAGGATAAGATAAGCAGATCAAGTTGGTTGATCAGTGTCTGAGGTCAGACTGCAAGGCAGCTCCCCCGCTGTGTTGGGTGCAGGACCAACACATGGAGTTTACCCTACACAGATACTTGCTTGTTCAAAGCTGGCTCTGTTTCTACATGGTGCTGGATCACAGAGAGGTAAAAAAAACCCCACCCTAATAATCTTTAACTGTCACTGTAACAGAAGCTTAACTCACACCTCAAGTAATTCAAGTAGTGTTTAATATATTTGTGGGAGGCAAAGCAACTTTTCTCAGTGTATTATAGATAAATATGGATGCCCAAATACAAAAATAAGACAGCAAAGGCCTCACTAAGGCCAGAGACTGAAGAGAAGCCATCCAGAACTCTTCCTTACAGACTGTGATGAAGAAAGAATTTTGAGACCTGAGCTCTAATACTTTGTACTTTCTGCTACTGAACTGGAAATGCAGCAAACGTCAAAACAGGACTTTGGCTGAGGGAGAAGTGGGATGCAGAGAGGATAAAAATATAACACATTAGCTCTCACATTCAACATACTCTGTAGCCCCAAGCAGTAGCCTAGAGCAAGTGATAATTGTCTCAGGTTACTGTCTGCCCTGGTCTTTGCTTTTATATAAAAAAAAAAAAAAAAAGAGACAGCATTCTGCAGCAATTGCCCTGTATCTCCTTCAGTTCTGCCTTTTCAGACTCTGTGGCAAGAAGAAACATTTATCAGGCACTGACCCGGAAAGCAGGATGTCAGTGTGTGACCTTAGATACTGGAGGAATGCAATACATATGGATATCTTCCACTACATGCCATTGTTCAGGCAAGGGGCACAGCCACATTCACAAAGGCTTCAGCTGCACTGCACCCCCCACAGAACAGCTGCTGAGACAACAGCAACTGATGTGACCTCCCAGTTTTTTGTTGAAGGCAGATCAGCTCATCATCCCAGTCCCTCCAGTAACAAAGGTTTGACTGGACCAAAAGAACAAAAGAAAGATCTGTTTGGCCTGTCTCTAATACCCTGCAACAGTGGGTGGAAGCCCAGGAAGGAGTTTAAGAACAGGACAAAACACCTCTCCAGAGCACATCAGGCAGGAGAGTAGCTTGCAGCTCAGCTCAGGAACCTGCTCAAAGGAGGCAGTATATTTTATACTTAACTCTTTATATTTAACTATATTATATATTTAACTCAAGGGGGAACACTCCAGGTATGTTTTCTCCCCAGAAGCAGAGCAGCTTAACTAGAACTCCAACAGCTTTGACACAGGAGCCAAGTTAACTCCAATGTCTTGGATCATCAGATGCTGCTGGCCTGGCCCCTGCCTAGTGGGACTGTTCCTTCCTAGAGCCCTCCAAGGAGGAGATGCTGTGGATCTCCTGTGATTTTCAACAGTGGAACCAAGGGCTTTGTCAGCAGGTTGTGCTGTGGACATGCAGCTCATCCCTCACCTCAACTGCACCAAAATGGGAAGGGTTGTTTCTCAAACCAGGCCCAGCTCACCTGACAGAGGGACCATGGGACTTCCCAAACAGAAAGAATGGGAAGATCCAGATTCTTACCAGTCTTTTGGGTGCTTTTTCCCCCTTTAATTTCAGGCAGACTTGAATTCCTGAAGAGCACCTAAAGACTAGTGAATCCAGCCTAACACTTCTTTTCTTTGAAAGCAAAGAGGCTCTGCAAATTTAGCAAACCCCTTCCCAGCTGTTCTGGTCAGCATAGGGCACTGTAGAAATGTTCCTTGTGCTCGATGGAGGAGGCACTGCAGGAAGAGATCCCTTTTTCCTTGCACAGGCAGCCTCCATGCTCCAACCTCAAACCCGCCTCTCCCAGGAAAACCACCACAGCATTTCCCCCCACACTTCGCTAAGGTCTCTCCATGCCCTACCTGTGTTTCCAGAGGTTGGCTCTATGATTGTGTCCCCAGGCTTCAAGATCCCAGCCTTCTCAGCATCCTCCACCATCCTGAGGCTGATGCGGTCCTTGACGCTGCCCCCGGCGTTGAAGAACTCACACTTGACCACTGGAATCACAAAAACCAAGCACAGCTCTTGAACACAACCACTTGGCAGCAGGCTGCTGATTCCTAACACCTCTGGAAGAGCAGCTCTGGTAACAGGTTTGCCCAATTCATCTCCCTGCTTCCCAACACCAGAGATGGGGATTCAGCTCATGGCATCTCCTCTGTTACAGGTCACAACGACAAGCAACACTTGTTATTGGAATCACAGAATGGTTTGGGTTGGAAGGGACCTTAAAGATCACCTTGTTTCAGCCCCCTGCCGTGGGTAGGGACACCTTTCACTGGACCAGGTTGCTCAGAGCCCCATCCAACCTGTCCTTGAAACCTGGTCTTGCCCCTTCCCTGAGAAGTGCTCCAGCCAAAGAGCTTCTGATCAAACTGGAGGTTTCTCCCCTTGTTTAGCCTACACTTTCACTCCAGTCCCCCCCATCAATAATCCCTTCAGTGGTGTTGAACACCCCCTTTCAGGGCTCTGATCAGAACCTCCAGGTATCTCCAGTATGGTTGGGTTTAAAACCCCAACCAAACAAAAAAAAAAAAAACTTTCACCGATAGTTTCATCTCTTCAATCATTTTCAGTGATCTTTGGTGATAACTGCTGATCTGCGTTTTACACACACTGATAAACACTCTGAATATGAGAAGCAGTCAAAAACTTAATACAAGTTTTTTTAAATTTAAATGTTCTATGAAAAGCGTTTTACTTTTTCTGCAAAAATGGAAAAGCTGGAGGAAATGTTCTCGTGAAGTACAAACTGAAAGATGTTTTAAATGACCAATTCCAAAAAACTGACAATCTGACAAAGAAAAAGAGGAATTTTTCCTCACCCTCTTCTGCCAGGTGCCTGCACTCCCGTTTCCAGGGTTACATGACACTATTAACCAGAATTACCCCAAGTTTCTGAAACAGTCTTTGCTGGTTTGATTTTCTGTGTGCAGCAGTACTCACAGAGTTCACACTTGAGTCCAAAGTGCTTCCCAATCTTGTTGATTCGCACCAAAGGTGTATTACCAACTTTATTCAGGATGTTTGGCAAAATCTTTGGAGGCTCTGGCCTGGTAAAAATAAAAACAATGTCAGTATGTTCCCAGAAAGGGCCACAGGCAGGTCACACAACAACCACACAGCATTTTTGGTGCTTTTTATTTCAACCACCTTTCTCCCTCCCCTTTATCAGGGTAGCTACTTTAGGTATTTTAGTTTAAAAGAACAACCATGGGACACAAACTCACAAAACATCAAATCCTTGATCCAAAACAAGGATTAATCAAACATCAAGCCAAGCGCTGAGGCTCTGCACTTTCTCCTGGCACGGAGTAGCTCAGCACTCCTCAGAGTCAGCTATTTTATAACCAAAAGCCATTAAACAGTGCAAACTTTCATCTAGTCAGGGAACTGCTTGCCAGGTCACTTAAAATAAGTTCATTCCAGTCCATGTACTTTCACATCTGTGGTGCACGGCCCCCTGTATGCTCAGTCTGGGTTCTTAGCTTCGCTTAGACATGGAAATTAAAAAGCACCAGCACATCTACAGGCTAAACCAGACTCCATTTAAATCAGTCATCTGCTGTTAAACCCCCATGGCTCTGAGGGAACCTGGGTTAGTGCTGAAAAGCAGCAAATAAAATACTTACAGAGAGGCATGATGATGTGGGGAGGCAGAGAGGGGTTTCCCAAGCTTCCACGTGCATTTGCTGGGTGTGTCAGGGCGGATCCACTGCCTTTCCTTCTCATTATTCTTGCAGTTCTCATTGTCCACCCCACCAGGGAGAAAATGCTTGCCAGCTGTATGAGGGCACGAGTTTGTATCCGGCTTCTTCTGGGAAGGAAGAGTAGGGATTCCATTCTTGGGGGAGGGAGAAGGAAAACAAAAAGAAAAAAGGAAAAAAAAACAAGAAAAAAGGTGAAGGATTGAGGAGAGATTATCTGCTGTGCTGTAACAGGGTCAGAGCATCTTTGAGATAATCAAAGTCACTCAAGTTTCCGTGGGAAATCCCCCACTCACATCATTGCCCCCTGCTAAAACAGCTAAAAATCACGTTGCTAATAATGAGCCCTTATTCTTGTGTCTCTTGTCCCACCAACTTATCCATCCCAGTCTGGTGTTCCAGCATACAGTTTTCCTGAGGGAAGCCTGAGCAGCAGCTACCCTGCTGACAGCGTTCAAGAGACAAGTCCTGCCCACGAACTAAAAAGGGCAAGGGCATAAAAGCAGTTTTAACATCCAAGAACAGGTTCTGCCACTGACTACAAAGAGATCCTGGGACTGCACCTGAGACCCAGGTGCTGTGGAAGAAAGCACAGCATGTCTCAGTTAGATTAATCCCATCCTCCAGTGTCTCAGTCTTGTTTTCCCCTTATGTGAAAAAAGTCACAACAAACCAGTTATTTTAATGGTCAGTTGATGTTTCCATTGCACTGTGAGGACAGGAAGGTGTTTCAGTATCATTTTGATTTGCCAAATCCATATCACCAGCACGAGAATAGTTTAAATACACTGAGGCATGTGCTCACTGTAACAAGCCTCCATAAATATCAAGAAAACAGGACTGGTCTCATGGGAGACACCCCTCCCACACCAAAAGCTCTCTGAAATAAAACCTCCCCATTCCAAGCAGAGTGGGATACAGTAAGACTACTTGGTGACTAACTGGGAAATCGTGCCAAAAGACTCTGTGTTCCTACTCATGGAGAACTCTTCCAGAAAGGCCACTGGCTTCAACAGCACCTCCCACCACAGCATTTCAGCAAAACAACCCAGGAATCCCTCTGGAAACAGGTGGAGCTCTCCCAAATTCTGGTGACAGAAAGGTGGGATAACAGTATTCCCCAACGACCAACAACTACCTTAGACACGGGAAGAGGCCTGTCTGATACAAACTTCTCCATGGTTTTTGGTGAAGGTGACGGCCCAGGAGACTGGAATTTCTTCAGGAAAGAGTCACGAGACTGGAATCCTCTTCAACACTGCAGATCATGCAAGTTGGAGGGGAAAAAAAAAAAACTATCACGAAAGAGTCTCTCAGAGGGGCAAAGCACAGACAGCTTTTTCATAGAGAAAAAAAAGCTGCAAAACAAAGTGAAGATGACTTGTATAAATAGGATAAAAAAAAATAAATAAATTATGCAGCAGAGGTATTGCACAATACTGATGGAGGGTCCCCTGACCCTGTCCTTCCTGCATTACATAAACTTTCCTGGCTCTGTAAGGGAAGAAAGCAGAAAACATCTTTTTATCAGACTGTCTGCAATTCCATAAGGTTGAAAGCCACCACACAAGTAACAGGAAATACTTCAGTTCACAGGATATAGACTTCTAGGAAAACAGAGGGGGAAAGAGCTTCAAGGTGCCATCCCCAAAAGACCCTGTGCACAACTTAGGAAAGGGTTTTATCCAGGAGCACTTGCAGAGGCCTCTGAACCCTTGAGGAGACCAAAATCTCACAAGTTCCTACCCAAAATGACTCAGTGTTGCATGCACAGCTGTAGTGATGCTGGATATAACACAAATACAGCAAACACTTCAGCCTTCTAAGAGGTTTTTTGTTTCAGACATTGAAAACAACTGGTTGGTGCAGGAAAAAATGAACTTACTGTTTCCATTTCAAATTTTAGTAATTTCTGAAACAAAAAGCACACATGCCCAAGAGCCAAGATGGACTACATCCTGTCCTAGACTATTGACCAGGACTAAACTGAGAGACACCAGAATAAGAAAGCTAAGATCCTATAAATATGTATAATCAAACACCAAACAGTCTTTGTTGCCAGAAATCAGCTCATTTCCAGTTCCAGACCGAAATCCACCTTTCATTTCTCTTTCTAGGAGGTTCCTGCTTCACAATTCAGAATATCAGTGGGATTTTTTAGGAAAGAAAAAAAAAAAAACCACTGGAGAAGTTTCAAGGCTTCCTTTGAGCCACATCCACGTGTTCCCTCACCCAGCTGGCACGAAACACTGGACACAGACACCGCTCTGCTCACGGGTAACACTGACAGTACTGACAAAGTCCATCTAATAAAGGGGCCTTGGTGCCAAAGGATCAAACCATTTCAACATGCAGGAGGAAAGCAGCAGGGGGTTAGAGGCAGGAAACAGCCTGTTCTGTTTCATCTTCCAGGTTCTCATAAAATAGGAGCACAAAACCTTTAAAAGCTTTAAAAATCACCAATTCTCGGTGTCCTTCAAAAGGGTCCAAAAATCGAGGAGAAATGGGGAGAGATCTCTTGCAGAAAAAAAATTAAGAGGTTTCAAGTGTTTGTTCTTTGTACTGACAGAAGGAAAGGAATTAATGTGGATCTCAAAAAGCTGCATTTTGAAGTATTCCCTCTGAACTGGGCAAGACAATGCCATCTCATTTCCTCTATTGTAAAGCAAAAAAATCCAGAGTTCACTAACAGCAACTCCCATCACTTCTTGAACAGCAGAAACTAAGAACAAGCTACATTTATTGCCTTCAGCTGAGCTGTGAGACTCTCTTGTATTTTCAGAATGGCAATACCTGATGTTTGATCAAAGCTTAAATAATGGGGCTTCAATTCCAAACAAATAATGAGAAGAGGGACAAAAAGCCAGCCTCAGGCATTGCCAACAAAAATCCTAACCAAATACTAACCTTAAGCAACATAATTCGTTGCTTACAGCCCTTGATGATGCAACTTCAGCAGAACAGGGGGCAGAGATGGTCTAGGACATCCAAATCCTCCCCCATGATCCTGCCTACAGACCCAAAACTGGCCATAGGAACCTGCTGCATCTTTCTACTGGGGAGACCTTTGGAGAACAAAGAAAAGGGGTTGAGCAGAAACCCCTAAAGCAGAGGATGACAGCAACTCCTTTGCTAGCCTGACCCTCTTCTCAGTCTTTTTTCCGGGGTGACAGGACAGGAGGATGGCAACTCTGGTCCTGTAATTGCAGTTGGACACTGCTCAGGAGAGTCCAAGGGAGACAACCTGCAGGAAGAGCTGCCCATTCTCTGGAAAGAAATTCTGTCAGCCTGAATTTAATTTTGCTGTAAAGGGGAACACTCCTATAACTAGCTGGGGGTGTGGGTAGAGTCTAACTAGAAAAGTCTGACTAACTTCTGCCATTATATCTGCAGAGCACACGAGGAAAAAAAAAAAGAAAAAAAATCAGAAAGACAATTTACAAAGCCATTTAAAGCTAAGTCACGAAGGGCAGTGGGACATAGAGATGTGAGATGCAGAAAGTGTCATGGGCAAGGCTCACATCTCTGGATCCCTCTCCACAGGGAACCCAAGACCTGAACTATTTCTCAACTCCTACAGAAGAGGGCTGAAAGTCAGTGAGTGAAATTAATGCCCAAACAGCCCGAGCTGAACTCACTCACAGATAAGTCAGGAGCTACAGTTCCTACAGCTGTTTACAGTGTATGATATCAGCACTAACGTACTGTACCATTTAAGTATCATGTGTGCAAGAACCTAATTAACTGGAGTCTTGTCTGAAGCACAGATAAAGCTGTCTAAAAGGCAGGTGCAAGAGGTGAATCAGAGATGCCCCCAGGGCTGACTGCTCAGCAAGAGATAAGATACAGAATTCCATTATGCTGAGAATAGGAAACTTTATGACATTAAGCAGGCACAAGTAAAACACTGCAAAACAGTTGTTCTGCTCACTCTGAGTGTCACAGGGTCTTAGAGAGCTTTAGGATCTTTATAGATAAGCAGATGCAGCAGCAGTCATCCAGCCTTTGGAAGCTGAACACCACAGCTATAAATGATTCAGGAGACAGTCAGACATTTGTTTTGTTTTGCTGTTGTGGTTTTTCTGTGAGTGTGTGTGTGTGTGGATGTGTCCTTTCTCCTTCCTCAGGAGCAGGCAGCCCTCACTCCTGCGTCAGGAGATAACAAGTGACCTGAAATATACTGGAAAATGAATTAACAGCACTGAGGTTCTAGAAGAGATCCTTCAAAAATCCCAGGTCTTATTTCTATTTTCTCCTACAGAGCAGATGAGCACATGCATGTTCTCTCAGAGATCACCTCTTTCAAGGCCAGATTGACATAATATTCCTGATAGTAAATGGGTAATTCTTTAATGCCCCCACCTGTGTAATCTTTGCAAAGATTAAACTTCAACAGCAAAGCAACTTCCACAGCTGTGGCAGTTGTTACACTAGAAGTCAGCCAGGGAAAACATGAAAATGTTCAGTTTGTTTCCTCCCACAGAAGGGAAGCTGTGCCTGCAGCCCTAACCCAGGTGTCTTCTGACATCTCCATTTCCTCAGTTCACTCCAACCCTGCATGAACTCACCTAATAAGTCTTCTGAGTGAAGACTGAAGTGTTCATGAGCATTAGACAAAAGCCTGGAGAATGCTTTATCTGCATTTTTACCTTTTGCAGTCAGAAGCTTTCATTATTTCTTTCCCTGCTTCTACCTCCCTCTCCTTAGCACACAAAGATGGACCAACACTGGCAGCCTGAACAGTGCTTTTGATCTGCTGAGCTCACCAAGTACAGGGAGAGAAGCACCACAGGTAAGAGGCTCAGAGATTAAGCAAACTGCCCAACGTGGCAAACAGAGGGAGCTGGAGCTCTGCTCTGTTTCTGAGAGGTCTGTAACACAGGTAGAAGCACAGCTCCCCTTCCCCAGCATTACAATGCCTCCCTGCAAGGCAACACAACTTTTGTTAGCCCAGGGACCTCTGATAAAGGCTGGCAGAGAACTTCTGGTCACCACTGCCTGGGCAGGAAGCCAGATTTCTGGCTGGTGCATGTTTTGTGGGAAAGGCCACAACTGCCACCACTCCGGCTGCACCCGCGGAGCTCCCAGCAAGGCACCCCCAGTGCAGCCACGGGCTGTGTGCCCAGCCCCTGTGCTCACAGGCAGGTTTCCCAGGTCACAGGAAGGCTGCAGGCACCTGCCCCGAGCCAGGGGCCAGCCCATCCCAGCACCTTGGCAGGCTGCCGTGCTGCCAGTGCCAGGTCGGTGATGTCCCTGGGCCTGCACATGCCGGGACACGGGGCCCTCGTGCCTCTGGATACCAACCACCATAGTTAGAGGGACACTCTGGCTGCAGGAGAGCAGGCTGGGTAACTCAACTGCAGAGGTCATGGCAGGATAACAACAGCCACCGACCCATATGAAAAAGGGTGACAAACACCCCAATACTGAACCTACTCCAGCACCTAAACTGCACTTCATCAGTGGTGACCTCACCACAGACTGAGGAATACCAGGTTCTGAGCTGCTCTCAAGTTTCCCAGGAAAGACATTTCCTCTCTGACATGAGATCCCCACGTTTCACCTCTCTCCATACCGTGGTTTTTTCCACCTTTCTGCAGCACAAGTTTTGCGGAACACGGAGCTCTCACGCCACAAATCAGCAAACAAACTCGCTGAAAGGGTAAACAGTGTGAGCAACCACGCTGGAACAGGGCCCAGCACTCCATGGTCAAAGGCTTTAGGATTAGAGAGATACACAGCAGACTAGATACTCAAACAGGAATAGGAAGGAGAAGAATCTGGTGTCTTTCAAGTAGTGGCTGGTTCCGTGTGCCAGCAGCATTATTAACGCTGATACTGAGCAGCTCTCTCAGGACCCAGTCAAGTTCAGACCCCTCCTGATTGGGGAAGGGCAATATATGAAATAAAATGTGGAAAAAAAAAAATAAAAAAAGCTTCATGGTCCACTGCATTAGTCAGACTCGCCAAAAAAACATTGCAAGAGACTTTCATGGTGCCTACAAGAACAACACACAACAAGCCAAGCCTGGCCGGAGAGCTGGTGCCAAACCCAGAGAGAAAACCGAAAGGTTTAAAGTCATCTTGTGAGCCAGCGTGAGACGCCGAGAGCCCATCTCTGCTCCTGCTGCTGCTTGCTCGGAGGAGGCGCTCCCGGCCTGGGAGCATCCCGGCCCTGGGCATCCCCCGCTCCTCCCGGGGGTGTCTCCGGGGCTCCCCTGGCCCGCAGCTGCCCCTTCCCACCCCTTCCCTTCGTTACAAACACAGAAGTCCAGTTGTGTGGCAGCACCACGCTCACAGAACCACAGAGTGGGTCGGGTTGGAAAGGACCACAGCGGCTCATCTGGTCCAACCTCCCGGCTCGAGCAGGGCCATCCCAGAGCACATGGCGCAGGATCGCATCCATACGGTTCTGGAATACCTCCAGCGAGGGAGACTCCACACCCTCTCAGGGCAATCTGTTCCAGCCGGCAGCCCCAAGACCTTCATCCCACCCCAGGATGGGGGTCACGGCCGCCCCCAGATCTCCCCTGCTCCATCCCATTCCCGCGGATGATGCAACGCGCGGCCACAGGGATGGGGCAGCCCCCCCCCCAACCCCGCGCTGCGGCCGCCACCTCACCCGCGGGATCCGGGACACCACGGCCGTGGCGATGGTGGTGGTGATGAGGAGTAGGAAGATGATGAGGAGGATAACGAGGATGAGGAAGGTGAGGATGAGGAGGATGCGCGGGGGGGTTAAGAGGAGCGCACCAGCCGCTGGCCACGCCTCCGCCCCGCCTTGGCCACGCCCCCTCCGCCCCCCGAGGGGCGGGGGCGGCAGCGCGAACGCTGATTGGTCACCACGGGGGCGTTGGTGCGTCCGAGCCAGCCAATGGGAGAGCAGAGCGCGGGCGGGGCGGGACCGGCGGTGTCCAGGGATGTCCAGCGATGTCCAGCGGTGTCCAGTGATACCCAGAGGTGTCCAACGGTGTCCAGGGATGTCCAGCAATGTCCAGCGGTGTCCAGCAGTGTCCAGGAGTGTCCATCAGTGTCCCAGGGGAGGTTTAGGTGTCCAGTAATGTCTAGGGATGTCCAGGAATGTCCAGCATTGTCCAGTGATGTCTGTTGATGTCCAATGATGTCCACTGATGTCCAGCGTTGTCCAGTGGTGTCCAGGGATGTCCAGCAGTGTCTAGTGATGTCTATTGATATCCAGTGATGTCCAGTATTGTCCAGCGGTGTCCAATGGCATCCAGCAGTGTCCAACAGAGTCCAGTGATGTCTATTGATGTCCAGTGATATCCAGTGTTGTCCAGCGGTGTCCAACAGTATCCAGTGATGTCTATTAATGTCCAGCAATGTCCAGGGATGTCCAGTGGTGCCCAGCGATGTTCAGTCGGATCCCTGAGGGGAACTGGGTGGATGCGCCTGGGTTTACCCACAGGGTCTTCCAAGACTGTGTCCAGTTCTGGGTCCCTCAAGTCAGGAAGGACACCGAGGGGCTGGAGCGAGTGCAGAAAACGGCAACAGAGCTGGTGAAGGGTCTGGAGCACAAGTCCTGTGAGGAGTGGCTGAGGGAGCGGGGGGGGCTCAGCCTGGAGAAAAGGAGGCTCAGAGGGGACCTTGTGGCTCTCTGCAACTCCCTGACAGGAGGTTGTAACCAGGTGGGTTCAGCCTCTTCTCCCAGACAGGACAGGAGGACACAATCTCAAGCTGTGCCAGGGGAGGTTTAGGTTGGACATCAGGAAGAATTTCTTCACGTAAAGGGTGATTAGACATTGGAATGGGCTGCCCAGGGGCGTGGTGGAGTCACCATCCCTGGAGGCACTGGCTGTGGCACTCAGTGCCATGGTCTAGTTCACAAGGTGGTGTTCAGTCAAAGGTTGGATTTGGTAACCTCAGAGGTCTTTTCCAGCCTAAGTGATTGTGTGACCCTGGAGAGAAGGCTGTGCCAGGGCTGTGCCCAGGCCCTGGCCTTTGAAGGTGTTTTACTCATGCACCCATGGGCAGTGGCTGTAGGGGACACACACGTGGCTGCTGGTGGCTCCTGAGCACAGCCTGTGGGAGCAGCTCCTTGTCTGGTCTTGGGGGAAAATACCCACCACTGAGGGGTCCTGTGAGGGAGCTTCAGGGAGCAGCAGTCAGGTGCTCCCCCAAAAAAGACCTTGGGGTTGTGCTGGCACTGTGAATCCCATCTCAGCTTGCTGAGGACAGCAGTGGCAGGAGAGAGGTCCAGGCAGCCCTGGAAATACCCACCCCAGGGCAGGGAGGCTGGTGGAACATGGAATGGTTTGTGTTGGAAGGAACCTTAAAGATCATCTCATTCCAACCCTGCCATGGGCAGGGACACCTTCCACTCACCCAGGTTGCTCAGAGCTCCATCCAACCTGGCCTTGAATACTTCCAGGGATGGGGAGTCCACAGCCTCTCTGGGCAACCTGTGCCAGGGCCTCACCACCATCACAGGGAAGAATTTCTTCCTAATACCTAATCTAACCCTGCCCTCCTTCATCTTAAGGCCATTCTGATGGTGTCTGAGAAGGTTTGATAAGGAGGTGTTCACCTGGGAAGTCACTCAGTGCCACAACAGCTGCATCCACAACTGTTGTGAGCAGGGCTTGGTGATGTATATCACGGGATGCAGGTGAATTTAATACACTCCGTGCAAATTGTGCCAGAGTAATTCTTCACTACAACAAGGTGCTCTAAATTATGGAGGAAGTTTAAAACAAAACAAATCAGAAGTTCTTGCATGAAAGCAGGAGGTACTGAAAACACTTACCAGAGAGAGATTCTTCGAGGTCACAGCCTGTGGCTGAGAAATCCAAGCAGTGATTTCTTCTCTATCTATAGAAAGTACCAATAAAGAGAAAAGCAATTCAAGGAAGTCTATTTTAGAACATGATTCACCCTGAAGTGTTCCATGTGTTTTAGGTAATCAAAGGAGTGGAGGCAGCTGTATGTCTCCATCTGTACATACACATGCTGTGTAGTAGAGCTATTTGGAGGGTCTTGCATTCTGTATAAATATGAAAAATAAGAAAGGGGATGTTTTAATCAAGTGGTAAAAGTGGCAAAAGAGACTTCACAACTGGATGTGACTGGTCTGAAGCTTGAGTGACCAGTTTCAGCATTACAAAGTCAAGGGCCTCTCTGGTAAGAAAATGGACTGTGACTACAATGTGGGGTGAAATTTATGAAGAAAAAAAAAAAACCAAACACACAGAAAAAACACTGAACAATTAAAAAGAAGAGCCAGATATATTTGCCTCAAGTTGAGGCACTGAAGAAGCTGTTTCCTTACACATGTTAAAAATCCACAGAAATTGCAGAGAAACCTCCACACTGATGACAAATTACAGGATCACAGGATATTCTGATTTGGGAGGGGCCCACAAGGATCATCAAAATCCAACTCCTGACTGAAATGACACTGCTTTTTCCCAGTCCCTTTCTGGGTCAAAGTAGATGCAAACCTACTTTTAGTTCCATGTTCTTATTCTCATTTACCTAAGGAAAGAGTTAGTAGAAAATATTGTTCTTAAACAGGACAACTATTTACTTTAAATTGCAGTTTGCTTAGGTAATTACATCTGAGATGTGCACATAAAGTGAGGTTTGTACAAGTAACTGTAACAAACAAGTAACTGTTAACCCCACAGAAAAAACGTCAACTGGGAAAACACATGGAAACAGAGCGTAGCTTGTGTTTGGCACAGCTAAATTTTGGAATGGCACAAGGGGAATGCAGAGTGTGAAAAGAGGGATGCTAAGAAGGCCTGGCCCCTGAGATGGGTATCAGAAAACCCATGAGACACCAGGGCACACGTGAGGCAAGCACAGCTAAGCAAAAATCCATGAATATTTGGAACAGTATGAGTGCAAGTGTTTGCAAACTGCAGTCGTGCCCGCAGAGGGTATCCAAGGAGGGATAACCATACCTTTCATGCCTTTCAGGAGGGACTGGGGCAAGAGGCACTGAGTCAGCTGTTCTCCCTGAAGAAGTGCCAGCCTTGCAGCAACCACTGCAACTTCAGGCGGATGGGTGTCGAGCTGTGAAATCATCAGCACAGACGGATATGCCAGATCCTGATAAATGTGAGAGGGATACCTCAGAGGAGACTTGTAAGATCAAGTGACAGCGCCAGGCATGTTGGAAATTATCTGACATGATGTGTGAGGCTAATTAGAGGGATTTGTGATTGCATCACAGCTCTGCAATCAAGATTTGACCTCCACTGTGTCAGGAACCAAGTGAAGGTAAACTGGCAACACAAGAAAAGCACAGAATGGTTTGGGTTGGAAGGGACCTTAAAGATCCTCTGCCACAGGCAGGACACCTTTCTCTAGACCAGGTTCCTCAGAGCTCCATCCAACCTGGCCTTGAACACTTCCAGGGATGGGGAGTCCACAACTTCTCTAGGCAACCTGTGCCAGTGCCTCACCACCCTCACAGTAAAGAATTTCTTGTTAGTATCTATTCTACTCCACCATCCTTCAGTTTAAAGCCTGCCCCTTTTATCCTATCACTATGTGCCCTTGGGAAAAGTCCCTTTCCACTACACGGGACTTTTGACTTAGAGAATAAACTGACTTCAAAGATCTCCAGAGCAAAACCAACCCACACTGTGCCATTGGCACTACTGGCATTAAAATCAGTCATGGTGCCTGGGAATGAACACACAGAGCTTTTCTCCACTGCCCACTAATTAGACCCATTAAGGCTGAGCCCAATCAGTGGGACACATAGATTGTTCTTCAACCCAGGGTTGTGAATAACTCCCATAAATCAGCAGGTCACTACCAATACCATAAGAGGAGCCACTTCATCCACTTCTTGAGATCTGACAATGTTTGGGTTTATTTCTCTTGCAAGGAACAAGAGGAACTGCAGTGAGGGTTGGGATAAAATCAAAACTGTGATCTGATCAGTGTAGCGGTGATGTGACACCAGCTGGAATATTGACATGGAAATAAACAGCTTGTTTAGGAATGGCAAGCAGAGGATGATGTTTCTTCTATCAGTGAAGAGTAAACATGCTGCAGACTCAAAGGTTGAGGAGAGAGATTCCTTGGAACAGTGCAGTCAGTGATCAAGGGGAGAAGGAAAAAAGGTAAATGCTGTTGTTGTAGGATCAGTGAACAAGGAAGACCACGTGGAGGAGGCTTTTTGTGATCAGCTAGTGAAGGCACCCCAGGAACCACTGGAGTTTTGTTGGTACCCACAGCCCTTTTGGGATGGGAGAGCACAAGGCCATCACACAAGCTCATGGAAAGCTTTTTATGCAAAGGGAAGAAAACACAGCCCAGGAAGAGCCACTCCATATTTTAACTTGCATGCAAGAGACCACAAACAATTCAGAGAACAGACTTCAAAATAATCTTTGACAGACAGGAAATGAGATGAAGAAGCAAAATAGGAAGTTGGCTGATAAGGGCAAATACAAAATTTTACAGCCAGACTGCAAATTTCTTGAGTAGCCACTCTCTGGACAGTAATTGTGTGGAGTGGAAGGTAGGACTGTAGTGCCAGGTAAGCTCAGTGTGAGTCAACAAGGCCCTGCTGTTGTGCAAAAAGCAAACATCGTGCAGGGTTACACAAACAGGAATAAGCCCACAGGACACATGGCACCCTCAGCACCAGCAAGCTTTGCTGAGGTACCTTGTCCCATCTGGAATGCTGCATTTCAAAAAATATGGCCCATGTGGGACGTGGCCTGAGGAGCACAAGGTGTAGAAAGAAACATGGCCCAGGAGTAGAGACTGAAGGAAGTGAAGTTGTTCCGAGCAAACAGAGACAGTCAGAAACCTTGCTCAAATAACCTACCAGGACTACAAGGATGACATAAACTGCTGCTCACTCTGCACTATTCCCTTGGCTGAAGATGTTTTTTCTGTAAGGTGTTACAGCTGCCACCACACGTGTGTTTGAGAACACCAGAGTTGTCCCAAAGATGGAAGGCTTCCCTCCTTGGAGGCTGAGCAGGGAAGACAATGAAATGTCTCTCTGTTGTGGTCAGCATGGTCACATGAAAGGGTAAAAAAATAATGATCCAAACCCCTGCAGAATGGAAGGAATGGCCCAGACATTAATGAGACCATTACTTGGGCAGATTTTGGTCTGTCTTAGACTTTGGAATTTCCCTTGCCCATCGCCAGTCCAGCAGTGCAACAATTAATGTTTCACTCAGTCCCCCAGGCAGGAAGGCTGGCAGATCACTCTCCACTTGTGCTTTGTCCAGAAATCAGTTCCTCATATCCTGCCTCAGTCCCTTTATCAAATCTCTTCCTCATGCGGCTCCAGGGCTTCTTTTTCTCCAACACAAGAGAAAGAATCCTCCTTGTTCACTACAGAGCAAGGAAGAAGGAATGATGGAAGTTGCAGGACTGCTTTAATTTGTGAAGTTCTCTCCCACCTTTCTCTCAGACACAAGCAGTATTAGCTCTCAAGGAAAATGCGTGGGTACAGAAGGGAGGAGTGCTGGTTTCCCTCGGCTCTTCCCACAGCTCCCAGGCCCAGGAGGCAGGCTGGTGTACAGGCTGCAGCAGTAGCAGTTCCCTCCCTCTTCCTGGCCAGAATCCCAGATGGCTACAGGAAGAAAGTGAGAAGGATCTGAAAGACATCCAATATTCCACTGCGCAGGTAGCAAGACTTGAAATCAGGCCAGGTGCTGCGCAAAAGCACAGCAGGCCTAAGCCTGGCAGACTAAAAGCTTTCCCACAAAAAACAAAGAGGCAGGGACACTGGCTCTAGTGTTCCCTGCTGCCTCTCTTCCTATGGCTCGCTGAAAACAGAGCAGAAACTAATTTTGTTTCCTCCAGACCCACCTACAAGTGCAGTCTTGGAAACTGTGCCCTGAGCTCAGAGCGCTCAGGACAACAGCGCTCTGCAGGCCTCTGTCAGGAACGTGGGGGTTTGTCCCAAAGGAACACCTGGATCACAGTCATTTTCTCTTCCTCGTGGGAACAGCTCACAGAGCTCTGAATGCTGTTAAGGTGGTTGGATCAAAGGGGCAGCCACACACAAGAGCTGCTGCAGGGTTCCAGCTCACCCGGGAAGCTGCTGCCTCCCACCACTCCCCCGACCATCCCACCACTTCATCAGCTGTCCCGTCAAAATAACCTAGTTCAAAAGCAAACACCCAAACTGAAATTATGCAGAAGTACTGAACCCAATGTTTATCAGAGCACCGAGGAGTCGGCACTTGCATCTGAACAGTCAGAGATAAGCACACCCTTCCCCCCATCCTGCTTTCCATGTGCTGAAAGGAAGCCGCTGGCTACCGGAGCCGCTCTGCTGGCAGCAGGGCTGGTTTGTTGGCTTCCACCATTCCAGCCGATTCCACACATCCAATTTATAAGTGAAACTTGAGATCGATTGAATCATCACCATTTCTGGCAGTAACCACCACCAGGAAAACAGGGGCCTCCTAAAGCAGCTGTGCTGCTGTGGTACTGTGGGGTGGGACAGCACTGTCCTCTCACCAGTGGCTCTTCTTGCTGAAGGTTTTAGTTTTTTATAAGAAACAAAACATGAGAGGGGTTAACAGGGGATTAGAGGTTAGAGCACATCACTGCCAAGGAAGGACTGTCTGTGCAGCTGAGGAGACATGCCCCATCTTCCATACATGTGGATTGAACAAAATGAAAACTGCAGAAAAAAAGAAAAATTATTTGGAAACACTCTCACCTGGAAGTGTCCCTGGAAATCCCTGGAAGTGTTCAAGGCCAGGCTGGAAGGGGCTCTGAGCAACCTGTTCTAGTGGAAGGTGACTCTGCCCATGGTAGGGGAGTGGAACTCAATCACCTTTAACCTCCCTTCCAACCCAAACCATTCTGTAATTAGTAAGAAAGCAACACTGGCTAAATGGATGAATTTGGAAATACTTGTGTATCAATTCAACATGAATTTGATTTCATGTACAGGCATCTGGATGCACGTTTGATATTTTAAATTGCAATTAATTCACCCCTAGGTTAAAACTGTTCTCTTCAGTAACACAGCTCAGCTTCAGCCTTGCAATAAGTGGCAAATGCAGCTACAAATATTCTCTTCTGTTGCAGCCTTACCAGCTGAAATGAAACACCAACCCTGTTCTGTTTTTCAGCTTGAACACTTCCTGAACAGGACTGTTTTTAGGGACAGTCTTTAGTGCAGCTGCAGTTAGAAAGATTTACCCACACCCACCCCACAACTGCTATGAAAGCAGTTTCACTTCTAATATATTAAAGACAAGCAGATGCAGTGTAAGGTGCTGTTGTACAACACCAGCACTGGGCACAGTCATTAACACCCCAAATTTTGCAGCCTGAGCAATGCAACACCAGGAGGAAACATCTTTGAAAGCCGTGACCCCTTTCCATTACTCATTTCTTCAATTAAACATGCTTCTTCTGCCAAAAATAAGCCCTCTTGTCTTCTATGCACCACCACAACAGAAACTTGCAGGATCTTCCAGCTCTCTGTTTCCAACATTTTGATAAGCCAAAACCCTTATCAATTAAAAGAACCCAAACCAAAACATCCCAGCTCCTAACCCCAAGTTGCACTCTTCTGAAATTCATCTTTATCAAGTGAATACAGAGAGGTTGGGGTTATTTTAGTTGAAGACATGCTTCATCAGCTCTGGAGAACAGAAGACAAAGAACTGCTCAAAAAACAGCTCAAGAGTGAAGAACTTAGTCTATGTTCTCATCAGTCATTTAGAGCAGCATCCCATCTAAAGGAAAGGGATAATTTTTGTCAGACTCTTATAAAAAAAAAGGCTTTATTTTGAACAAGTTTTCTCCATTTGGTTTTACAGTCTCAACATACATCATATTCATGGACAAGCAGCATTTTCACAGAATAAGAGCCAAATACAAAGAAGAGGAAGCCACTCGGGATGAACAGTTTCAACCTAATTGACTCAGACTTCAGAAAATCCTGTATGCTGTCCCTTATTTGAGGTAAAGGAATTCCATAAATTAAGATCCACTGTTCCACAGAAGAGTCAACAATGAAATATTTGGAAAGTAGGTACCTTGGGGAGGAGGGGGAAAAATAAATCTTAAAGACATTGTGAGTGAGCAACAAGAGAAGGGGGAGGTAGAATTTCCACTTGTGGGACTATCACATATAAATGTTTAACCAAATTGGAGCAGTTTGAATTTCAAATTTGATGAACTGTGCTGATAGTACAGTCTTAAAATGTGAACCTAACAAGATATGTCATGAGCTTAGTTTATATGCTGAATGCTGTCACTAGGCACCCATTAGAATATCCAGTAAAATCCACAGCTTTCAGTGCCCATCCTGATGTATTCCAGTTACACTGTTAATTTTCGGGCAGCCATGCAATCAGACCATACAATTACACATTTGGTGGAATTCAAGAGTGCTTTCTTAAGTAAAATGGTATTGGGGAAGAGAGAGAAATCCATCTTCCACTACCTGTTCATGCAAAAATATACCTGCACACTAACAGGGTTTTAGATAAAAAGATTAAAGCCATTACAGGAGCACATTTGTATTGTTTTAAACTAACTTGTTTATAGGGCAAATCAGTTTGTGTCATTAATCTGTGTAAAAATGATCTTAAACCTTTTAAACAGTATCCACATTGTATTAGATACTCTTTGAAGAAAACCAAAACAGAAAGACTATCCTCACCTTTTGGAATTTAAGATTTAAATTAGCTCACTAATAATCCTGAATCTCACTGAAGAAAAAAAAAAAAAAGGAACAGGATTAATATCCTGTAAACTGCAAGAACTAAATTATCAATGTGAAATTCCTAATGCCGAGGAGAAATACATTTCAGTTCAGCCATTTAATGCCAGGCACTGTTTAATTTCTTACAGTAAAAAGAAAGCATAATTTCCTTTACATACTTAACAAACCATCATGTGGAGATGTCAAACTTCAACTGCTTGAGTGGTATTTCTCCAAAAAGGGTCCTGGCACACTAAAGTTCCACAGGGTGGTTGGCCACACCATCCAGTGGAAACAAAATAAATTCAAACTGAACCAGTGCAAGAATTGAGTCATAAAAAGCAAAGCAGATTCATTTCTAAAAAGCTCATTTTTCAATGTTATTTTCTTTTCCAAGTTCCAGTGAGCAAAATGGTTCTATACTTAGATTAACAAACCAGCTTCTCTTTGCCTCTATGTGATGAATTCATATCCCTTCTGTTTCCCTTTTTTTTTTTTTTAAATAATCATCCAGTTGCAGATTCATCATTTAGCAAGTTATCTGGCTCAGAACTGATAAAGCTCTAATAAATTCTTTCCCCCACTGGAAAACTGTATTGTATCACACAGCTTTGTGCACATAAAGTTACATCTTGCAGAAAATATGATCACTGACCGGAACTTCTTGCTGTGTTACTCTTTGAATAACAGCAGACACGAACGAGGTGAAACTGAAACTCAGCCTTTTTGCAAACTGTCTCTCAAGATGTTCCAACATTTCCACTGGAGCTTTAACGCTTTGAGACACAACCTGAGACGTTCGGCGGTTGCGCAATTCAAGCTCAGAAAAAGAAACACGGATTTGTGAAGAAGCTGACATCTGTCCATTAGCTTTTGTCACACTCCAGGCTATCAGAAAGCAAGTACAGGTGGAAAAAAAGATTTGTTTTTCACTAGCATCCAGTTAGTTTCCTACGACCTTGAACACTAACAAAATGCTTTTTCATTAAATGACAGGTAAGAGAGTATAGATTGAAAAAAAAGAAATCAATCAGTTAAGAAACTCGATCCTTGTATTTAGGACCTTGCATTTCCTTCAACAGCACTTCTGTATCATGTTGCATGGAGCAGAATTTTGGTGGGTTTTTTTCCCCACAAAACCCTCACCTGTCTATTATGAATCATTGCAATAAAAATATTACTTTTTTTTCCCACGCTACACTAGGCAACTTTCTTTCCAGCCGAAGACAGGGAATTTAGTCAAGAATTATAAAAACCTGAACTATGAACTCTGGCACAGCTGGCAGCAGCCACTCAGCTACTCCAGAGTGCTTAGAAAATAGGCAGCCAGGAGTAGCAACTCAACTACTCCGGAGTGCTTAGAAAATAGGCTTTAGATTTTACACCAAGAAATTGGATTTATTGTAAATGCCACAGTCACATTGATAGACAGAGCACAGACTTCTGGTAACAAACAAACATACATTTTTGTAACTAAGCGTTTCTACTCGGTAAATAAATGCGTTTCGCACAGCCTTCCTCTTAAATGTGCCTAAACTAACCTAAATAAGCAGACAGCATAGCAGAAAAGGGAAACTTATGTGAGTAACTGTTTCTTAAGCAGTATATTATTTTTACTATGTATATAATATATTTTATATTATATACACATACATTTTCATCAACAGTTCAAATTATACCCGAATTAAAAAAAAAAAAAAAAAAGAAAAAAAAATCCAAACCAAAACTGGCACTCCTCCAACACATTTACCACCTTTTCCTCAGGCAGAGTTAATCCAGGTATTTGTCAAGATAAGAGGAAAGACAGTTAAAAAGACTCCCCCCCCCCAACAAGAAACAAGTTACACAAAGAATACTGTATCACTACAAATTTTTTTTTATTCAGAAGCCCATCTTTAAAAAAAATGTCATTATGAACTTGTTTGGTCAAACTACAACACTTTTCTAGCAGACATACGGTAAAAATGGCATGGCTCAGAATCGACCGGATCTCTCACGATCTCTTGACCGCCTCCTGTCGCGCTCGCGGCCTCCTCCGCCGCCTCCGCCGCCGCGGCCGCGATCTCTGGATCTAGAGCGACGCTCACGGGACCTCGACCTGGATCGATGCCTGCAGAGGAAAAGTGGGAGCGTTTTACTGTCTCATCCTGGCCAGCAGTGTTTACTTGCAGTCCCACACTTTAATTAAGGGTGTGAGTAATGAGGCAGCGTGTTGTTAGAAGGACTGGTTAATTGGCGCTCGGGATGCGAAACCGCCTATTTACAAACTGCACCAAGTTAGAATGCCAGGGAGTCAACAGCCACTGTTGCCTGCAGTCACCTGTTACAGGGGATCTGCAAACCTTAAGGAAAGGGAGGGAGAGGAACCAAAGGCACTGTTGCACAGCAGTTAATTAAAGAAGCAGGAGAAAGGGACACGTGCTTTGGTGGATAGGAACAGCTCTTAATGCCAAAAAGCCTGAAGCTGCTTGTAAGTCCACTCATATTAAATCAACTGCATTAATCAGCAAATACAACTCAGTTCTCTGTGGTTGTTCCCCCCCTCCTCTTCTTTTTCTGTATCATGCCCTCCCCCCAACTAAGCCATCAGCACTGGCAAATCACCTTCCCTGCCTCTGAGGCAGATGAAAAATTCAGGAAGGAAGCTAAAACCACGCATTCCATCCTGCTAACAGAGTCACTGTGGGTTTATAGCGTATATGGCACTTGTCAGTGGTTTTAAGCATTTCAGAAAAGTTAAGTGTATCAAACAAGTTAACAGTACAGTTCTAAACACACGTAGAAATTACAGCAGAGCTGAAAAAACTCAAGGAAACAAATACTAGAAGTCTTCAGTTTGCAGAATATTGTTTCACAGTGAATTGTTCTGGGGTGGGATTACATGTGGTGACAAGTTTTACTATGACAGACACATACTTAACTCCTGCATACCACTCAGCTGGCCCAAATTAGTGAATTCGCATTTTATTCAAAAGTTCTGGTTTACCCTTCTTTTTCCTACCCAAAAACCTGTTGACATACTTCACTCTGTGCAGAACTGCTGTCAGGACAGTCTACTTTATACGACCTACCTGTACAACCCCACTGATACAAGAACTGGTATTTTTTATCCCAAGCCTTACTGCTAACCTCTGACAGCTTTAGCTGCACAAAGACTTCAAACAGGGCCAACAAAGACAAAATTGGATGGAGGATTCAGCTGTTTTATCTGTTTTACCACAAATTGAAATTGGGCTATGGATAAAACAATCGTATTCCAAAGCCAAACACAAAATTTTCTTGCAAAAAAAGGTGGAATCTTTTAATTAGCGTTACTAAGTCTGAGAGATCCAGATTTGTAACAATGAGGCAAATATAAAAAGCATATTTTGTTTTTTTCAAGAATAATTCAAACATCTTAAAAACTTACATTTAAGTTAATATTAATTGGGATGATTTAAGAAAAGTATTTAGGCACAAATACATGTGGGCTAAGCAACGCAATCCACATTTAAATTCAGTTAAACTCATCCTCACAAATTCTCAGGCACTGCCAATTAAAGACATTTATAGGAAAATCACATCCATACTCCCAGGCTCCAAGTAATTGAAAGGAACCTACAAAATTGTGCTCTATATAAAAGCAAGATCAACAATTTTCCATGCCTACACTAAATAGCAAGGTCCTCAATGCAAGCAGATTGAATCCAGCTCCAAGTGAACCATCATAGTAACAGCAAGAGGTATAACCCTTTCTATGAGGTACCTCACTAAATGAGTAATTTAATATATAACAGAATGTATCTCTCATGTTTTTTTACCATTAAACAAAATTACTATTCTTTTTTCCTACTGAGAATTCCTGTCAAGAAGGGTCACACTGTGAGGCTGGTCTTAATAAACAGTGAGCTCAACACAGTGACTGCCTGTTTCTAACAGCAAGAGATGAGTACAGGCTACAAAAATTAGCCATTAGCAGTTAAAAGCAAACAAGGTTGGGTCCTGAGTATAATCTATAGATATGCTTGACTGCACATAATGCTGAAAGAGGCCAATCTGATGCTGCCAAAATGCCCATTAGCAAAGCAGCCTGTGTCTGACAGAGGCAAACACACCTAGAAGAGAATAAAACAAGAGGCATAAAGTAATTTCTCCCAAATAATGTCCTTCTGTACAGTTTGCAGATCTGAGCCACAGACAGGGCCTATATATTCAGTGAACTCAGTGATTTATCCTCTCCTTGAACCCTGCCTTCTCCTAAAGCCACACCAACCTTGAGCCCCCACAGCACTGCAGAGCAAAAAGCACCACAACTTCTTATTTAGAGACCTACACCTTTGTTCTAAACCACTTGCCAGCCTTACTTGATGCCCTTCCATTGGCACGTGCCAGAAGGTGCATTAGGAAAAACAAGAGGGCTTAAGTCTAAAGATCTGCCTTTGGATTTTTCAGCAACTGATCATTAATTTACCCATTTTAATGGCGTTTAAAAAGAAACTCACTTTTTACGGCGACGCCCGTACAACTCGCGCCTTAACTCTCGAGAGATGGGCTTCAAATGCATGAAGTTGCAGAAACCTCCTCGTGTACACTCTCTGAAACAGAATTCAAAAGGCACAGTTAGAATTCCCAGCTCTACACCACCTGTTTAACCACCCAAAAGTTAATCACCTCTAACAGGAAAACCAGTGCATCACAACCATCGTTTACTGACAGCGACTCACTCCCAGGTCAAAATCCCAAAAATATGGCAAAAGTCAAGCATTTCACCACAGGTCCTCCACATCACAGTTACCCGAGGTGGCTTTCTTCCTACACTCAGCTACACATAAAATCCACACCCAAGCAACCTCCCTGCCTGTGCAAACATTCCTCCAGACACTGCCAGGGCCAGAGGGAGGCAGAGTTTTACCCCATTTCGTATTGACGGCAACAGGCCTCTCTGAAGTCAGTCACAGGCGAGAGCTCGGCATGGATGGGCTGCCCATTGAACCAGCGATTGTTCAGGTCAATCACAGCCTTCTCTGCATCTTCTTCACGGCGGAACTAAAAGCAAAAGGAATATTTTGTCACTCTATAGAGAAGTAACAGAAATAGATTGAAGATTCCCATCTAATCAGTTGTGTGATCTGAGGCTCAGGACCAGTCATGAACTAGAAGCTACTTCAGGGTTCCTGGGATGGTCCATCAAATCAATGGTAAATATGTCAGCTCTTTATTAACTGGGGCTCAGAGCTAATCAAAACATTGATTTTCCTCTTAATTATGTTCTCTTTGGTCTTTCAAGTGAAAAGTTAGTCAATAAAAGATACTGTATTTCCTTAGTACAGCTTTAAACCAAGAGAATGCTTACAAGTACTTTCTGGAACACCAGCATTCCTGATGTAATGGACTTCTTCAAACATTTAAGAGAGATCTGTATGAGAACTGAAGCTCTCATTCATTTAGATCAGAATTTACAAAAATCTGATGCTGTTTTATGGCAAGTGTAAAACATCTGAAATGCCCTTTTCACAGCTAACCACTTGAAAATAATTAAAAACAACTTTTAGTTCTGATTATGACCAACACAGGTGTGAAAATACTTTCCATTTAAGGGAATGCACAGTCCAAATATTCAAACAAACTCTCTGACACATCCAATAAACTTCCTGCAGGTGACACCTTTGTACTGGTTATTTGCTCAATACCAATGACTTTTAAAAGCTAAACCCAAGTGCTCCAGTTTGTACCTTAAACCCCGCAGCTAGTGCCATATGTTACAGGATACTGTGTTTAACACAGAAGTTAGAAAATAAATGCACCTGTTGCAAACAAACCTCTCTCATAATGAAGTGCTTAAAGGGCAGCATGATGGCAAGACAGATCCCAAACTAATCCTGTCAAACTAAATAGCCCAGCAGTACAGTGTTCACAACTGTGCTAAAAAAACCAAGTGTTAATCTTTCTGAAAATTACAGATTTTGACTATCAAGAAAGTTCCTCGTAGTTTATTAAAATTTCTTTCAGATTCCTGTCACATTTTCACTCTACTTTAAAGCTTGGGGAGCTTCTCTTGAAAAATCTAAAGCATACAGTAGCTTTTAAAATCATAAATCAACAAACCCCACCCCTACTAATTACACAGAGATGCCTCTTTGTCCTACCTTTACGTATACATTTCCAACTAGATGATCTCCAAGGTTATCGCACACGTTCATCTCCTCAACTTCACCGTATTTCTCCTCCATTTCTGTGAAGACCTCCTAAGCACAGAGAAACCCATTACACGTTTGCAGCACATTAGTTCTAAGTACAGAAATGTTGTATTTAGCTTTAAGCAAGTATGAAAGACAGCTTTCATCAGGGGAAAAAAGCGAAATCACCATGTTTTTTACATTTCTGATTTTAAAGTTGGTACTTGCTTGGCCTGTACCGTGTCCATCTGTAAGTACAGCACTAACAACATACAATAAACACCTATGGAAAACATTATGTAAACAGTATTTACACAACACATAAGATGCACTGAAAACACAACACATAAACCTTGATGCTGTAGTTTTAGTTTCTTTCTGTACAAATAATTACATGTATTTTGAATTCATAAAAAGGTAGCAGATTATAGAATCAAAATGCTACATCGCTTAAGCTGCCAATTTTGATTAAATTCTACTTCAAACAGCAAAGTTAAAGCCAAACTAACCAAAGGTTGTACCAGGAAACATTTAGCACTGCTAAATAAATAAAGCAGTCAGTTTTATATGAACACCTGAGGAAATAAGTGCTTTTGTCTGAATCCCTCTCACTGTTCTCACTATAATCCATCTCACTACCTCCATTTCACTCGTCTGTGGTGACAGGCCCACCAACACCTGAATGCATTTTTTACGTACCTCAAAGAATTCATCATAATGTTCCTGCATCTCAACATCGCTCACAGCACCTGCAAAAGCCAAAGAGTCACAGTGATTAGAGCCTGCCAATAAGGAAGGAGAGATTTTGATCATACTACAAAACAATCTAGAGAGGCCGTCTGGAGCATAAGAGACACCATACAGCATGGAGCTAACTAATAGGAATATTAAAAAATAAGGATGTGTGAAGAGCTTTGAGTCCCCAAATATCTGTCAAAACATTACATTGATATGATCAAATCAAAGCAAGTTTTAATCAGAGCCAAGCTTGTATGCCACAAATTCAAAGGAAGGGGAAAGGAATTCCTTTGAAGTATCACTTAAATTTAAGGTACAGTCCCACTCTCTATCTACGAACAATTTTACCTAAACAGAAGGCAAGTGCTTTGTTACATTTCCATATTTTGAAGTATTATTACAATTTAGTGTTCCTCTTCCTAAAGGCAGAATTTTATGTCCACCTCTCCAGCATATCTCCTAGAATTTGAGTTCACAATGTAACATGGCCCAGAATTTTTTTTTTTAAATTTGCTCAAAATAGTTATTGAAATGACACACTTTTCTCAGCGCTCTCAAAGCAGGGTACCATAATGCTTTGCAAGAGAGAGCAATTTTCTATTTTAATTTTGAACATAATTTAAGTTTTTCTGTAGTCCTGCAGAAGACCTTTTAGTGCAAGACAAGCCAGCCATATATTCAGGTTAGATTATTTTCATGCTCCAAGCTGGACTTTAAAACTGAGTGCTGCTTGCCTGCTGCTACAAAAAACAATGTAAGTTTGGCTTATTTTTCAAAGCACTAAAAGTATAAAAATGTATTTCATTTATTTCTTCCAGTCTACAGCACTTTAAACAATCTGTATACATTAAAGCCTAATGTATTAACTCTTCAGCAGTTAAGTGGCTTATTAAGATCAAGCAGAGCAGTTTTAAAACAACCCCTGCGTTTTATGCTGGAAAAATATGCTTGTGTTTAAATTAGAAACACTGCTGCTTTATTTCACAGGAACGTGAAAGACAGAAATCTGAGCCAATAAAGCAAAGTCTATTCACTTTCAGAAAGCTATGAAAAAAATAGATGCTTTGGGCTCAGTCATTTTTGGCTATTATTACCCCTTGGACAAAGTTTACATTTTTCTTCAAAGGCTCTAATATTAACCAGCCACATTCTCTGGAACTGCAGGTCCTGTTTTTCCACCCAGCTCACCTCCAGAAGAGGCTATGGAGCATTTGGTTTATAGTTTAGGCTAACAGTGTCTCTGCATTTGAAACGTTATTTGCTTTTAAGAAATTTCTCCTTCCCCATAGTTATATTGCAAATTAAGGAATATCAAACATTAAACCAGTATTTCTAGGCAGTTTAATACTTAACTATATTCTCAAGGTTCTGCCAACACCACTGATAACAGCTTACTAATATCTAAGGATTTTTTTTTTGCTGTTGTTTTTAAAGGTATCAGACAGGGGCTCTGTGAGCCACATTGGGAATAACAACTTGTTACCAGATGGACAAGTGCCAAAAACTTTTAAGGAGATTCCATTGTCAAATTAGGAGATCATAAGCAACAGTTAGTTAATGACTATTTCAATATTCTTCTAAAGTGGGAAGCATACATATGCACAGGCTTTACAAACATCCATATTATTCCAGGGCTACTGGTATCTGAACCTCGAGAAGCCCCAATTACTAATTAAAATACTCTGGAAAACTACTGCTGTTCAAAACTAAGGTTAATCCTCTACGACGGCAATAGAAAGGAAGACAGTTAAGCAACAACGACAAAGCATTAAATAGCTACCCAAGTTATCCATTAAAATACATGCAGTCCTTAAGTAGGGACAAATACCAAAGTAACAAGGAGCCAGGAGTTCCAGCAAACCTACTGCTTGCAGAGCTCCAGCTCTACCCCAGGAGGTACAGTGAGGCTCTGGTACACAGCTCCTCGTTTTTCATGACAAACTAGAGTTGGATACCAGCATTTGCAACACTGGAGAATCTGTTCAGGACTCTTGCAGCTGTAAATCTAAACAGCTCCACAGACCAAACTGCTGTCACTCTGTGCAAATTAGTTACCAGCGCATTGAGAGTTTAGGGAGACAGTGGAAATACCCAACTGGAAATTTTGTGGTCTACTGAAACAGCATTAACTAGTAAGCATCTGCAACAAGAGAGCCTACAAACCAATAGAACTGTTTAAGCATCTAGACAAAATTACACAGCTCATTGCATGTCTAGTATGACAAAACTCAAATCACTTAATTGAGCCATTATTACTTTTAGAAGCAGGAGAGGCAGTGTTGACTTTTAAGTTAGTGACTGATTTCACAAGGCACTTCTAATCAAATTAGCTGGTAACTAATCTGAACTAGTCTATAATCCAACAGTCAAAGAAAAAAAAAAAAAAAAAAGGAATAGCCAAACAAAGCTTTATTACCACACAGTCAATACTCACTTCAACAAGAAATATTAGTTAGAAAAGAACACCGACCCTTTTTTGGTCCTAAAACTTTTTTTTTTAATCTTATTCTAACATTGATGATTCAGTTATACTGATATATCAGTAATCGCCGATCAGTCCTGGTCATTAACTGCTGCCAGTCTCACAGGAGGTGCGTTTGCTTTTATGCCCATTTTTATCTGAGGAGGAGTCATTAAATTACTTCATGACCATACCCTAACGTTCTCCCCTCCTCGAAAGCACGTTTAAAAATATATTTTCTTAGGTAAATATGCCACTTTGGAATTTGAATTTTCAAAGCATGGAGGGAATTTTAAGCACGCACCCATCCAAAAAGGACAGCTGCCAGAAGGGAAGCGTTTGTCAGTCATGGTATATTCTTTCCAAAGTGCACTCCCTAAATGGAAGCTGCATTAACCTGGGACAAATTTCTGCGTGTAGTCTGAGAAGTTTCAAATTCAAGTTCTCTTAACGTTTACAGAGCAGGAAATTTGTTCTGGATGAAGTCAATGTGTCTCTGTCCTGCTCTTTAGACAGTGGAACCTAATGGATAGCACAAAACATACAGAAAACCATTCCTAGGATGCAGGCAACTGGCAGGGAGAAACATGACAGGAAGAAAGCAGTGCAACCAAGACTGCTTCACTGGGGAAGTACAATTTCAACCCTTTTTTGATTTAGTAGTTGGTATTCAGATTCCCCTCATCGTTTTGGGAGTAGGGAAGGTGGTGAGCGGGACAAAAAAAAAATTTGGGGTGTTTTTTTTCCTGGGTTGTTTTTTGTGTTTGTTTTGAACACATTTAACAAAACGTGGTCAGTTTGATCTGTTAAACTAAAATGGCAGACCAGCTTAAGTCGACACTGAGCTCTGACAATCAAGCCCAGGGAACCAGTGAAGGAACTTGTATGAACTTACAGCGCAAACCGTCAGCAGACTGGGAAGAGTTTTGAGGGTTACGGTAAATGTTCAAGAGGGCAATGGTCTGAAATACAAAACGCAACAACTTTATATTATGGAAAATAATTTTAACAAGAAACTGGTTTCCTTTAGGGTCGCTTTGGCCGAGTCTGTGCTGAAAGAGAGGAGGTTATTCTCTCCCAAGAAGGAGAACTTTCGCTTAGCTGGTGACCTTTCTAAACAACCTAACACTGTAAAGTAATAGAGATCTCATGACACTCCATTATTGTATTTTATTCCATTCACCAATATTACTACAGAGGGGTTTTGCATGAATTCAGACAGCTCTGTAATAGGTGGCATCCACACACCGCTTACATTACAACCATAGTAATTCCAATTTGGTTTTACTGAATGGTTTCTTAGCAGGAAAGGAAGCAATACAATAATTACAGCATAACATGAAATCTCCATTTTCCTAAAAAAGTTACCTAAAAAAGTTAAGATGAAAGAAAACCCAGTTTTGGGAAACTTACCGTACATCACATATACACCTATTTTTTTTTTTTTTTAATTTTTTTTTTTGTTAAATCAAGAATTTGAGAAATGTCTGCAGTTTAACCCTTTAAAAAGAATGCAGTGTTACCGAGAAATCAAGATTCACTTTGCAACGCAAAAGGGAACCTGCATCAAGTCCAATTTATGCAGCCACTTCTGCATTTGGAATCGCACACATTCCCCAAATTCTTGATCTGTGCGCAAGAAGAGTTCCATCACTTGTCCTGTTTGCAACAGCTTTATGTCAGCAGCTCAGGAGCCAACATTATTTTCTCATAATTAGGAGTGGGCTCTTTAACACCATTCTTTAAAAAAATTTCTCCAACTGTGGGACTTACAGTGTGAGCCGTCAGCCGTCTGTGCACTGTTTTGGGGGTTACGATAGATGTTTTGAATCAAGATGGTCTGCGGGGAAAAAAAATAAAAAGGGGAATTCTACTGGCTGCTGTGCATATAATAGACAATTGCAAAGAGACAACTTGTTTGCAAACAGCTAAAAGTCATATTTTATCCTTAAAGACTTCCGTTTGTATTTGCAGAGTATCTTCCAAAATTGCATCCAGACCATCATATTATGAAAACAGTTTTAATTAACCACCAAGAAAGAGCTGCGTTTGTCTCAACAGCTATCCTCAAAACGGGAGGTGTGAGGTACAGTCACCTAAAATGTCACACGAGGTGTTCTGGAGATGCCTAAGCCCTCGAGACCAGATTCACTATTGCAAGTCTAGGGGGGGGGAAAAATATGTTATGTGCACAGCATGTAATACATAATGCCACAGTCTCCAAAGTGCTACACCAGACAGTAAGGCCTTTAGGCAACAGCTACGTCTCGTTTTGTGAATCAGGAATTTCTTGGTGGAATTTCTGTTTAAATAATATAATAGCATCATAGGTTCACATGTTTCCGATCCTTCAAATAAGGACAATATCCTTTTAGCCCTTCTGCTTTTTACTTGAAGAATTAGCCCAGGCAGACTTGAAACCTTACATTTGTACCGTTCTTCTTAAAATCAAGTTGTCTGAAAAAACAAACCATGTTTAAGTTAGTAAACTAATATTACAAAAAAAATCCAAAACGTCCATATCACTGTAAGCAGCTCAAAAATTGAGATTTGATTACTTAAAATACAAGCTCAATGTTAGTCAGTATGAATGGCAATCCCCAAGTAATTTTAGCTTACACATTATTATTAGTCACAGTAAGAATTCAGAGCTTAAAGGAGTCACAGGACCAGCAATGTCACACCTACACATGCTGCCCATTTAACACGTAAAAAAAAAATTTTAAAAAAAAATCACATTTAAAAATCACACACATTTTCTAATGGGTACAGTCATACCAACCAAAGCTTTGTGCTTCCATGGCCCAGGTTTAAACTACCCATGATTTAGCCTACAATTGGAGAGTGCCAGAAACATGCATCTAGTTCGGGTGTTCCTGCTGACTGGGGGTAATTTGATCACCCTGGATTGCATGACCTTTCCTAACACAGCTCTTCTGTGAAGTAGCTGCACCAGCAAGAGCTGCACAAGGTAAAAACGTTGTGCTGAAAACTTCCCATTAGTGAAGTCTCTGTTCTTCTGTTCTCTATCACAGCTGATTAACCACCTGCACACAAATAAAGATTTCTGTGGTGAGCCCTGCACACTGCCAGGTACGACACTGTGCAGTCCCAGACACTCCCAGAGGAATGGGACACGCCTGACCCACTTCAGCTGCTACTGCTAAACAGAGTCTAAAGCAGAGTTTAAAGCTGCACCGACAGAGGAAGCTGTACTTGCAAAGTTTTACTGTTATAAAAGGATTTAGGGGTGGTCAGGCTTTGTGTTAGGTTTGTGGTGTTTTGTTTTTTTATCTTAAAAGACAACTACTTGTCTGATTTAGAAATATATTCTAGTAGCCAGCGACCTGAATTCAGGTCTCTACATAACCAATCACATTCCAGCAGGTGCTCCATGTAGGTCAGCAACATGGAATAGTTTTGAAAATGGACAATATTCTTTCTGAAATAAAATATTTCCATTAAAAATCATTAAATTCCCAGAAGCAGGGAAGTGTTTTTGTAGCTGAAGTACCAGCAGCCCCCACAGATCAGGAACCTTGACATTCACCCCTAGAACTCCCCCTGCCCACTCATAGTTTAGCTTGAGGAGCACCACGGCTTTGAACTTGTCACATGGATAGTACTGGACTCCCTAACTTCTCCCCAAACCAACATCAGCCCACCATTCTCACCAATTCTGCTCCAAGGCAGATGAAATGAACTTGGAGAAGATCTATTCTTACGTAAACTTCATCTTTGTAGTTAAAACTCCTGATAATGCAACAGCTTTCAAAGGCGCTACTTCTCTTGTGCAATATTCCCAAAGAAATCTATTTATCTGTGTGCCTTGAAAATCAGCAGTGATAGAGGGAAAACAAAGTTCTCCAAGAATGTAATTTGTGAAAACTACAGAGCTCATAGTAATGAAAACTTTGTCACTCACTGCACTTTTTAAAATTTATTTTTATTTCTGGCAGATAAGCAGTCACACATCATGTCTCTAGCAATACTCACTAATATTCAATAATCTGTCATCTCAAGTGACAATTCACCCTCAGCAACCAGGCAAGCTGTTTTTAATAAACCATTTTTTCCACATTCAAAGGGAAGTGTGCAAGTCACTCTTGAAATTAAAGAGCCTGGGTCAGAGAGCAAATGTAATGACAGATGAGCCACTTCCATTCATCAATTAGCTGACTTATATGCAAAGATTAAAGTTCCCACCTTTGGGACAGGTGGAACGTGCTGCCATTGTTTGTGCTTTAAAAACTCTGGGATGGTTTAAGTGCCTGAACACCACTGAGAAGGCACACTCACCTGAAAGTTAGCACTGGTTGGTCTCTACTACAGGCAAGCTTACAACAGCATCGCTTCCTGCAGCCATTAAGGGTGACAGGAGATAATTAGAAATGCTGGGAGAAGTAAATGGAATACCCCCAAAAAAGCAAAGACCCAGATAAACTGGGGGCAAAAGTGAACTAGTTAATCTGGAGCTCGCTAATTATTCACTGGTATCTAAGAATCTACGTTTTAAAAGAAGCCAGAATATACTTCCATGAGAAAGAGGAAACAAAAGGGAAACAAACCTGGCTAAATGTTGGTTTGTTGTGCAATCGAGAACATCTGTCTCCATGGCGACAAGCTCCAATTTTGAAATAAAATGAACAGTTGACTCTGCAAGGGGGAAAAAAAAAATAGTAGTTATATTCTGGAATAGAAAATGTTAATATGCAAAAAAGCATATGCCCTAAATGTCTTTATCTTGGTGTGGAGAAGTAACACAGAAAGGAAATCCACACCAAAACTGCACAGGGAAGTATTACAGCAAACCTCTCCACACTCACTCCTCTTCCCCCTGATTTACAGCCAGAACCTGACTGATTTCACCCTGAGTGGTTTCATGATCCACCACACACAAGTGATCACTGGTTTACCCTTCTGGTTCTCCATCCTTGTCTCTACACCAGTTTCAGTGGGTGCTGGGATGGGAAGTGATGTGAGAAATGGTCTGAAAATTTACACTGCACGAGCTCCGTGTCTGAGTTCACGCAGCCCCTGCTCCAGGCAATAAAACCTGCTTTAGAGCTGACACAGTTGCACCTCTCTCATGTTTTATAAACCACCTGTTTAAAGTTATACTCTAGGGGTAGTTCAAGCTACTGCCAACACAGTACTGGAAATAAACTCAGGGAAGAGAAAAATCCTGTTAGAGAGAGAATACACATAAGCAAAATAAATTCATTTAATGAAGCCATTTCTATGAATATAGTCAATAATTTTAAGAGTAAGCCTTTTTTGTTTTTGGGGGTTTTTTTTAAACCACAAGCTTTCCCTGAACAATCCATCTCATGGCACCTTCAAAACAATGCTGGTTTAGAAATGCCAGGAAAACTCTCACAAAAAGGTGTAACTCACATGGAATGATGAAAGAAAACCACAAGGAGTTTAAGTTACCTTGACAGGGAAATGCAAAATTCTAAAGGGCAAGAAAACTACTATGGGCTATATGTGGGCAAGTGAAATATTAGAACTCTCCTGGAAGAAAGATTATCATTCCCATGGTTAACACTAATTATTTCCACAGTCCTGTGTAACCAACATCAACTCAATGAGGGGAGAATTATTAAAGTACTAAAGCACATCTGATCTCTAACAAAACATTCTACCATAAAATTACAACATGCTTACTCTTCATTATGTTTTTGAAAACAAACACTTAGCATTATAATATACTTACTGTCTTTTCTGAACTCTAACCTGAAATAAAAAGAAATACCTAACTATAAAATTTCCAATAGTGCCTCCAAGTTCAGCACCTTCTGGAAGGTTCCGTTTGCCTTTTTTAAACAAAAAGAAAGAGCTGGACAGGAATTTCGTGCCTGATTAATACTGTGGAACTGTACTGCATTATATTCATATGTATCTCCTTTGTGAGAAAGGACGCTACAGTAACAGAGCTCAAGAGAGGCTGCCGATCTGCTTTCCCGGAATGGCAGCACTACAGAGCAGAGCAGAAGCCCCACGGCCAGGGGCTGACAAGAGTAATTTAGTCCAGCAGCACATCGACGCCCCCTTTTCATTTTTACGAGTGGAAAAACACGCCGGTTTGGTCAGGCCGGTGGTGACCAAATTTTCGTTAGGAGGGTTTTGTGTGTGTGCTTCCAACAACCAGAGAAACTAGAGGCGTTCCCGGACGCGTGGAAGGCTGCAGGCAGAAGCCTGTAGGATCAGGATGCAGCAGTCGGGGAAATCCTCCGCACCCTGGGGAGGGGGGAGAAATAACCAGTCGCTGTCCTTGCAGCAGAGCGGGAGCTCTCGGGCTGCTGCGAGGCGCAGGGACACGAACAAAAGGGGAACAGGAGGAGGAGGAGGAGGCGCTTTCTGGCAGGAGGCGGCGGGAAGCTCCGGCACCCAGCGGGCCCGGCAGGAAGGCGCAGCCGCGGGGGGAGGACGGTGGAGGGAAGGACGGGGGAGGGCGGTACCGCACCACGAGGCGCGGGCACACCCGCATGGCGGCCGGGGGAGGGGAGGAGGAAGGAGGGAAGGTCCCCGAG
>VYXB01006751.1:305845-377102 GCA_013397135.1 Pachyramphus minor
CACAGCGGCCGCGCCGGAAACGCCGCTCTGAGGTTGGGCGGGGGGGGGAGGAGGGTAGGCGGGCCCGAGCACGGACTCGGAAGGTCCGGGGTTCGAGTCCCGCCCGCTCCGGGGGCGCTGAGGGGACGGGGTTGTCCTGGCGGTCGTGACAATGGTGAAATAAAGGAATCTGCTCCAAGCTGGGGGAAGGTGCATCTTCAAGGGGCTTAAATAGAAAAAACCTGAAGGGGTTTGTTTAAGTAAAAAAAGTTGGATAAAGCTGCAAAGTAAAGCTTTTGTTAAAACCGGAGTGGAGGGTGGGACCAAATTCTCTCTCATCATTTTTTCGTGAAGGGTAGGACCAAATTCTGGCAGATAATTTTTAGTGTAGGGTACGACCAAATTCTGATCATTTTTTGTGCAGGGTAGGACCAAATTCTTTATGATAATTTTTTTTGCAGAGTAGGACCAAACTTTTTCTGATCATTTTTTTGTGGAGGGTAGGACCAAATTCTTTGTGATAATTTTTGTTGTTGTTGTGGAGGGCACAATCAATTTTTTTTTTTTTTGAGGGTAGGATCAAATTCTTTCTGATAATTTTTTGTTCAGGGTATGACAAAACTCTTCTGATCGTTTTTTTTTGTGCAGGGTAGGACCAAATTCTTTCTGGTCATTTCTTTTTAAGAAAGCCCTGTGGAATTAGGAGCCATAAGCTGCAAGTTTGGACCCAGTGAATTGAAAATTTTTTTTAAGGGAATTTTTTTTAACCAAATAGCAATGAACATGGAAGATTCCAGTACCATGCATCACTCTTTTTTAACGTTACATCTTAAATTGTGGAATAGATTCCACTTGCAACAGGGATGGTGCTCCAGTTTTAAAATCACATCGTGGAAGAAACTTTCTTGTTTTGCTCAAGGCTGAGAGCTCACTGTGTTCCAAGTAAAATTCATCCCTTGGATATTTTGGAATTCCATGAAGCATTACCCAATATGCTTTGTAGGGCTCACAGCCCTGGTTGGAGCCCACGGGACTATTCGTAGAATCACAGGATGGTTTGTGTTGGAAGGGACGTTAAAGATCATCCAGTTCCAACCCCCTGCCATGAGCAGGGATACCTTCCACTAGGCCAGGCTGCTCCAAGGCACATCCAGCCTTATACCTCCTGTAATTCCTCATTTGGATTGAGCTCATTCAAGGATGCTGTGTCCTGTCACAGGACAGGGACTGTCCTCTGGGCACTGCTCTATGTCCTTCCATGCTATTCCTGTAGCTTTTCTTTTGGGATGTAAGGCTCACTCACCTGCTCCCTACTACTTTCAACAAACTTGCACTGTTTTTTTTCTTTAATGTTTTTGTTAAAGCCTTCAGGTACAATATGTCAAAATATATTTTTTCCTGAGGAATCAAAAAATACTTTTCCTTAGGAATTAAAGTATGGTTTTGATATTTGAAATGCACTGGCTTCTCAGACCTTATCCTGTGAAGACCCCATTCACTTTAGATTTCCCTTTGTGTGGTGCAAGAAGCGTTTTCCAGAGAGTATCTTTAACTCAGGCCCTGTAAGTCAGTTCTTGTGCTGAAGCCTTGCTGACCCTGAGATCCACGTTTCACAGTCAAGTAACTTGACCTGGAGATGCCATTGGAAAACAAACCGGCTGCTCCCGTGTTGGAAATGCACCCTTGCACCTGACAAGCAGAAACCTTACGATGCCACAAACCCTCCTGTTTTGCTCTGCCTGCTTAAGGCCCAGTGTCATCACTGGATATCAGCTAAAACATGGTGAGGACAAAATGGTGCCACCCCAGATTTGGTTTGGAGATAAAAGAGGTGAGAGAAAAAAGAAAGGAGGGAAGCAGCCAGTTTTAAGAGAGGCAGAGCAAGGAGGAAAGGTGAAGAAAAAAACCAAATGGTTATGAAACAAAAGACAGCAGCGCTTGGATATAGAAAAAGGAATAAAGCAAACACAGAAACACATCCAGGGGGCTCAGTACATAAAGTATGTGGTGCGTTCACTGGAAAATAGCACTTCCTTGTTGCCAGTGCCAAGAACTCTGCATTAATTAAAGTACCTGGAGTTCCAGCCCAGTGCACAGGACTTGGTTTCTCAGGTTAAAGGGATTTTTCTAACAGTGCATATGGAGGGATAATTAGTGACCCGCAGCCAGCAAGCCCTTTCTATAATTTTGCCAGCTCTCTGCTGGAAACCTCTTGGAACATGGCACGACCTTGAGGAAAGAGAACCAATTTAAGATGTAACGTCAAAAAATTAATCTGAGAAGGCAGCTCATGCACATTAGAGCAGAGCTGCAGTTGGTAATCTCATCTAATCTACTTCCATGCCTAGACTTCGGTAATCACCATGGTTATGTAAGCAGATCTTATCAAAGTTCCTTAATTATAGCAACCCCTGCAAATGCAACACAGCACACCATGAAGGACTCTGCCACCAAGCACATGGGGACAGACCCTCTCTGAGGCCTCCAGGTCGCTCAGAGTCGAGCACTGATCACTGGCAGTGGTGAGAGGGCACTGCTTTGATGTTGTGGGTGGAGGTAAATTGAACTGTTCTGGTGTGAGGGGCAGACAGTGGGGTGCAATGAATGGCAGGGAAGAGGAGAAGAAATGCTGAGTCAATTAGCACAGACTGCTCAGCGTAGCTGGCAGATTTGTGTGCCTTATGGAAACTTCCTCAGAGAGTTTTTGAGACCCAGCCCCTGATTAGGAACACTAATGATTTGTTAACTGTTGCTGTTAGAGAGAGATTTACAATTATAAACCAGGAAAAATTAATAAAGCTGCAGGGCTTTCAAGTTCAACACAAAGGTAAATTTGATTTGGCCCCAGCACTTTGGTCCAGCAAGCTGCTGTGCTGTGTGGGGTCAAGACTGTGGTTATGGCAGTTCACTTTTATAAAAAGCCCTCTCTCCATGCCCAGAGGGGCTTACAAGCTAGATTAAAGTGCCATCCTATCCCCTTTACAGAGGGGATATAGAAATCAGCTGATTTTCCCAACATCAAGATGGATGGATGTTTGGAATCAGGGTAAGAATTTAGAGCAGCCTTGGTGGTTCAGACAGACCTTTTTTCCCAGCCTTCCCAGGTTGCCCCTGATCCACCTCGCCACTGTTGCATGCTCCAAGGGCTGAAAGAATTGACTGGAAAGTAATCAAAAATCCATCTGACAAGCAAATCCAGCTGCTCCTTCAAGGAAAATTCCTCTGCGCCCTGTCCTGGGCAGTCTGGATGGAGTATTTTGTGGGAGAAGCTGATCTCTTTGGACCTTTCTGGAGTACTCTTGGAAAAATTCTCCAAGTATTGCTTGCTGCCCTCAGGTACTTTGTGGCAGTCAGAGGCCTGAGAGGACAGCAAGGCTGTGAGAGTTTGGTGGAAACTTCTTGTTCTATCTCTCTTCCAAGGATTCCTCTGGTGCCCCTTGAGCCCATACAGGCTCTCTGCATGTGAAAGCAGCTTGCAGATCTGCTGTACTTGCCCCATAATTTTGTTTGTTTTCAGCCTGGCTCCAGCTGGCTCCATTTGGTTGTGGTTTCCTGGTGCAGCAGGAGCTTGGCTAACATGAGCTCAGCCCCAGTATGAGGGGCAGGTTTCCCTTCACCCCTCCCAGTGCCTCTTTTTTTCCATCTCTCATACTTGCCTGACTGTGTTGTGAGCTCCTTGAGCTGGCTCAAATGGCCAAACTGAATCGTTTTAGCTTGCAACCAGAATTTGCAAGGGGAAATGAAGCTGCACTGCACAGATGGGAGCACAGGGTGAGAGGAGGGATGGGAATCAGGGAGGATAGAAGGAGGAAGAAAGAAGGCTTCTCCCTTTCTGTAGCAGCAAAGCTGTTCAGCTCAAGCCTGTCATGGGACTGTACCCTCACAGTGGAGCTTTTTTATCAGCAGATAATAAACCTAAAAATAAGAGGTGTTTCTGCCAGTGAACCAGAGCAGGAATATCAGAGCAAGTTGTTGTAGTGGGGTGGGGGAACCTACTGCACATTCCCTTTGCTGTCTGCACTTGAACTCTGCTCACAGCTCCACATTCACAAAGACAGGGATCATACCAGATTTATCCTGAAATATGTTTACAGAGGATGTTTTGTTTAGGAAAGCAGCCCAGTCATGACAGCTTGAAGAAAGGCAAGGCACACTACACCTACAACAGGCTTCTTGCTGCTTCCCTGTGTCAGACAAACCTCCCCCAGCTCTGCTGGGAGTTCTCCTGGGCCAGATGTGGGTAAGAAGTTCAGGTGAACAGGCAATAGGTACTTAGGTACTCCATGGGTGCTCTAAATCTTTCCTGCATCACTGTGCTCTGTGGTTTGGTAGAGAAGCGGCCTGACGTGCAGTGATGGACACCTCCTGACAGCAGACAGTGCTGCTCTCGGTTTGCTTTCCGTGACAGCCCCACGAAATAATCCCCTGACTCCCGGAGTGCACGCCCGGGTGAAAGCCGCTGCTTTAGATGGATGCAGGAGCTCCCGTGAGCTTTCATTCCCTTTGCTGGGGCTCCCTCCGGTGGCCTTCGGCTGGAAGGGCTCACTCACCGCAGCGCTACAAATCCTTGGCAGAAATTGAGCTGGGCATTATCGAGGGACACGTTTCCTGCCATAACCCTGCTGACGGCATGAGGCACTCGGGATGGACATCCAGGGACCGGCAGAGCCCAGAGGAGGGTGATGAGTGACCCCTGAACTCCAGAAGCAGGAGAGTTGCTTCAGTGATGTGGTTGACACTTTTGGAGTCTGCATCTCCCTCTTCTGCAGTGTGGCCTCTCCCCAGTGCGGGTGCTGCTGCCCTGTCCCCACCTGGAACCCTCTGAGCAGCGGGGAACCTCCAGAAATGTCAACCACATGGGGGATTTTGTGCCCCTGTCACTCTTACTGGCACGTGAAACAAGGCATCAAGGGTTGTGCTGCCTCTATTCACCTCAGTACATAGACACTGGGTGATGCCAGGGGGGCCTGCTGTATCATTTCAGAGATGTGGGGATCCTGGGGTTGCCCATGAGGGGATTCAGATGTGGGATCTATTTTGGGGGAGAGAGGAGGGATAACTTGGGAAAAGCTGCCTGACCCTATAATGGCATGGCAGCCCTTGGAAAAGCGTTACCAGAGCAGCTTGAGTTGCTGTGAGGTGACATTTCTGGGCAAACTCCTCGTGCAGAGAGAGAAGCAGGACAGTAACTTAGAGGCCCCGAGAGGGGATGGGAAGGTGACACTGGAAATGTGACACCTCAGGAGCTCATGAGATGAAAACAGGAGCCTCTCTTGCTTTGTGCAATTTGCCTGGCTAAGAGTGGCTGTGGTGTGTGAGCTCTGCTCTCCTGGCTCCCTGCAGCATCCTGTGACAGGAGACAGCTCCTATAGAGGCCAGTTGGCTTCACTGGAGGCTGCCTGTAACCCCACTTTGCTCCCCCAGGTAGCTGGAGCTGGGCAAGAAGGCTGCAGTTTTGCCACGAGGTTTTGTTTGGCTCCCAGGGGTTCACTCTGCCCTGTCCAGGTATCCAGCGCTGTGGTGTGTTCATCCCAGTTTTACACAGAGCATTCCCTGACATGAGCAAGAGGTGGGGGCCAGTCCTGGTCAGGTTATCCCTGCCTGGTATGAACATGCAGGTGAATAACATGGATGACAGACAAGCCTGCACATGGGGCTGTGTGTGGCCCTTGTCAGAGAGTCAGGTAAAGGGTAAAGAGACAGGGGAGGAGATACAGCTCCAAAAGCAAAGGCAGTAGAAACCTGCCAGCAAGCAGGTTCAGAGGGGTTCAGGTGATGTGAAATCCAAGCCCAAGCTACCATTTCCCCACTGCCACCATCACCCCTCAGAGGCCAGGTGAGCTGCCACAGGTCTCACAGCCTGTGCTGAAATCGGGCTGTGCTCTCTGCATCACACATAGGTGCCTTGGAAAATTTTACCCGAAGCCAAGCTGCTTATTTTCAAAGCAAGAAGCTCTAATCCTATGAAAATATTATTTTCCAATTATGACTTGCAGAATGGCTGATGCAGATCTAATCGATCTGTTTAGTCAGCCCTGTGAAAGCACAGGCATCAAAGCTGCTGGCTCTGATGCAGCTGAAGGGCTGTGTTGCCTCGTGTGAATTCTTCCCATTGTTGTTCTAGCTCTTAATTTCAGGGCAGTAACTGCAACAACAGACTTTGCTGCCACCTGACTGAGAAAGAAATGAGGCTTAAGAAGAAAAGGTCAGTGTTGTTGCTAAGCTATATGCTCTTAAAGCATTTCCCTGGAGCTTAGCAAGAAGTAAACGTTCACAGCATCCAGCAGAAGTGTGTTTTTTTCAGAGCAGGTCCCAAGATCGATAGTATTTACAGTGTTAGTTTTAGCACTGTAAAGTAGCTCTAGCTGAAACAACACTAACTCAGTAAGTAACACTGGAGGTGTGAATCTGTTACAGGAAACCTACGCAACGCTGGGTGGCTGCTGAAATGTCCTTTGGGTGTAGCACAACCAGAGTCCTGGAAAGGATCTACTGTATTCCTCTGGATTAGCAAATGACAAAGGGAGTTTCCCAGGAGCCCAGTCTTGGAGTTGGGTTTCAGAGCTGGGCAATACTGGAGTAACACTAGACAACTGTTAACCCACAAGATTAAAATCTATTTAAAACAACCACAGCACGAGCACTAGTTCCTGCTAACTTTGTTGGTGCGAGGTGCTAGTGAGAGAGCTGGAAGGTGACAGTGTCATGAAGAGGGAACCTGAGCTCTGCTAAGAGAAGGCAGATGAAGCTGCTGCATAGCTCAGTAACTCCACAGCTGTCATGAGGCTACTCAGCCATTCAGCTGATCCTAAATTAAACAGGCTCCCCTTTCCATTTTACTGCTGCACCTGGAACAGCTTTCCTGTAGCCCCTGGCACTCGTTAGGCTCAGATGTGCACTGCTGATTTCAGTTCTGTGGCCCACGTTGCCTCTTGTTGTACTGAACTGGCTAAAAAGCTCCCTGTGGACCTTTCAGAGGAGCCTGGGCAGCTGCTGGCACTGGGCTGGCAGCTGCAAAGGGACCTGGGGGCCCCTCACCTCAGCTGCCCACACCTTGCTCCCACCCCCAGCTCCCAGATTCCAGACATCCTCAGCCTGATCCCAGAGCAATTCCAAAGATGGGCCAGGAGCACGCTGCAGCAGTCAGGACACTTTACAACCACGGTGCTGCAGTCTCAGTGAGCTGGTCTCACAGGCCACAGTGATTTTCCAGGTCTCATCTACCACAGAAAGAGACTGAATTTTATTTCTTTGCTCTCCTTAGGGAAATGAGATTAAATTACTGCTAATACTTGAAGATGCACTAGATTGGAGGGAGCCTGCAGCAAGGGCTGATTGTAACCTCAGCTGACATGGAACATCTGAAATTATTTGAAAATGGATGAATTTTTGGCTCAAGAAGTACTTCTGAAAGCACAGCGTGAAAGAAGTTCTTTTGAAGGAAGCGGCATCTCTGGTGTGTACATCAGGTTGTTCACCACCTGGAAGTGGATGTTGACTGGACACAGCCAGGGAGTTGTGGCCAGTGGCTCCTTGTCCAGCAGGAGGCCAAGGATAAGGGGTGTCCCTCAGGGTTCAGCCTTGGGACCAGAGCTCTGAAATATCTTTGCCAACGACAGAGACAGTGGGATTGAGCTCACCCTCAGCACGTTGGCAGGTGACACAACAGAAGGATGGAGCCATCCAGAGGGGAGTTCTCCCACCTGGGAGAACTTGAGAGGTGGGACCATGAGGAAACTCATGACATTCAACAAGGCCAAGCACTCAGTGCTGCACATGAGTTGGGGCAATTCCAAGCACAAGTGCAGGCTGGGTTTGAATGGATTGAGAGCAGCCCTGAGGAGAAGGATTTGGGGGTGCTGGTAGATGAGAGGCTGGACATGCCCCAGGCATGTGCACTGGCAGCCCAGAAATCCTCCGTGTCCTGGGCTGCATCCAAAGTAACGTGGGCAGCAGGTGAGGGGGGATTCCACCCCTCTGCCTGTGAGACTCCCACCTACAGAGCTGCCTCCAGCTCTGGGATCCTCAGCACAAAAAAGACATGGACCTGTTGGAGCAGGTCCAGAGGAGCCCACAAAGATGACGCAAGGGCTGGAGCCCGTTCCCTATGAAGGCTGAGAGAGCTGGCGTTGTTCAGCCTGGAGAAGGTTCTGGGGAGACCTTATTGTGGCCTTTCAGTACTTAAAATGAGTTCATAGGAAGAGGGAGACCAACTTGTACGTGGGCAAACAAGGGGTAATGGTTTTAAACTAAAGGAGAAGAGATTTCTATTAGATAGTGGGAAGAAATTTCTGTCAGAGTGGAGAGGCACTGGAGCAGGCTGCCCAGAGAAGCTGTGGATGTCCCATGCCTGAAAGTGTTCAAGGCCAGGTTGGATGGGGCTCTGAGCAACCTGGTCTAGTGGAAGGTGTCCCTGCCCATGGCAGGGGTTTGGAATAAGATGGTCTTCATGATCCCAACCCAAACCGTTCTGAGATTCTATGACAGGGGGAGGCATCTCAACAAAGATGAAGAGGGATTGCTGGTCTGCCTCTGGTAACAGTCATTAAAACCAACCACTTCTATCTCTGCAGAGGCTGAACAGCAGCACATGCCCACCCCAGCCCAGTTCTGTGCACTTTTCCACGCGTGCTCTCTCTGCCCTTTGTCTCTCTCAACAAATGGGCAGCCGCAGTGAGCACCCTAAGGCAAGATACAGGGCACTTTAATCAGTATGCCAATGCCTACAAAAGAGCCTGCTTGTTTTTTTCCCCCCATATAAACTGCTTTCCTAAGCAGTTGTCTTCACTGGAATGTCATGGGATTTTTGCTGTGTTTCTAGACCAGAAGTGGTTCTAAAGTCACAGCTGCAAAAAAATGTCCTGTTAGCCGTGCTTGGGTGTTGAGCAGGTGTATCGATGCAGGCTCACCTACAGCTGCTGTTTGCTTACACATTCCAGTAAATAGCTGGATTAACAAGGCCAAACCAAACAGCTGTCATTCCTCAAGCTGTTTTGATGTGGTAGATAGTGGGTGTCTGGTCCTGAGCACTCCAACAGCTCAGCTAAAAATTGGGGGAGAAAAATAAATTGATGCTCCGTTCATTTTTTTCCTGGTGATTCCCCATCCCTAGTCTATCCCTAACTGACCAGTTGAGCACAGAGTGCCATGCCCAGCACATATCCAGCCTGGGGGGTGTGTGTGCCTCTTCTGGGCTTCAAAAGCTCAGGAGATGCCACATGTGGGGGACCAGGTGCCTCCCTGGCCATGGCTGCAGCTTTGAGAGCTGAGGAGGGCTCAGGATACACATTTCAGCTCTGGATTTTGTACTGAGGGTCATATAACATGTCTTTGCTCTGGAGCTGAACTCCCTTTGCAATTGGAAGAATTTAGCTTTGGGCCAGATAATGCACTCAGCTTGAGAAGCCACACTGCAGGGACAAGTTAAAACCAGTGCTTACCCCCAAAAGACTGAAAGATAAGCTTTGATTCAGTGTGAAATTACGCAGCAGCACCTGTGGAGCCCCATCCCTTTCCTTTGCACCTTATTTTGTTTGGCTGATAATGCCACTTCCCACCTCTTTCTTGCCTATCTGTGCTGGGTATTAGAAGAACATGGCACATTGACTAGGGGCTGCTTGGACAAATCTAGTTGTCTGTGGCCCAAAATGAGCTGGTAGATGAACACTTTAAAAATCGGATCCTGGTTTAAAGGTGAAAACAAGCACCTGTGTTTGTCCCTTATTTAGAGAATAACCTTGATAGCTCAAGTTGGTGGGATGGGTGAGACTCCTGACTAACTCAGGTCATCTTGTAGGCAGTTTGGAAAAATCTTTTACATGTGCCTGGGAACTCTGCTGAAGCCCTTCCAGAGCCACGCAAAGTTTCAGACCCTAGAGCACGTTTTGCCCGAGTGTTTTGTAAAGGAAAAGCCGAGTCTGCAGTGTGGCCACCTCTGGGAATAGATGTTCCAGGGATGTAGAGCATGTTGTGATCTCAACTGAAGGCTGCACGTTGCTTCTGATATGCTGTGAACACCCTGGAAAAATTGCCTGCACTACAGTTTATGGAGATAAAAATCACTTGCCAGCTGTGGTAAGCCATGGAGCAGCCATGTCCAAACCCTTGCAATAACACCCACTGAAGAAGAACAGTGTCTCTTCTGCTTTGTATGAAGACATTTATTGCATGTCATTACAAGGGCTGCACTTCTTCTTACGTGGCCTGAAATTCTCAGGCCCTGGGAATCCCAGAGAGAGGGAAGCAGCTTTCAGGGAGGCTGTCCTCATTTTCTTAAAGATACATTTACCAATCTTTTTTCATGCTTTTATTGATTACAGCAAGTATTGCCTTGGCTGACCATTTATTTCTTCAACCAGACTGGATCCTGGAAGGGCAGGATAAGCCACCCCCCTGGATCAGGAGCTTGCAATGAAGTGGTACAGCTGCAGCAGTGTCTGCTTTTTGCTGGGGTGTTATGAAGATCAAGCAGCTCTTTGAAACTATCAATTCTTTTAAGAACCCTGGAATAGTAAAGCAACACAGACCTAGAGGACTGAACAGCATTGACATGTTTTAATCACTCTGCAGCACAGAAATACACGGAGATATCCCGGTGGATAAAACTGGGGAGTCAGAGGGGAGAGCAGGACAAGACTTTGGAGTGAGAAAGGAAAATTGAGCACAGTCAGTGACAAAACAGTGGATAGCACTGCAGGAGAGTCACCTCTCGGGTCGCTCCGTGCGGCTGCAGAACATTTCCTCCTGTCATGCTCTAGGTGGAGAAAGAACACCAAGCCTTGGGCAACACATTTCACATTTCTATTTGCTCATCTGCCCAAATGCTTTTAGAAGCCTCCAGAACTGCTCTTTTACATCCACAGCTACTCATAAAGTGCATTACTTCAACTTTTTTGACTGAGAACACCCTCGCTGGGTCACTGAAAAGCTCTTCTGTAGTCTACAGGTCACCGTGTAAGCCTTGGAAGTGAGAAATGTTGTGCAAGGAGTTCTGTGTTTCCACACTGTGGGTTTAGATTTGGGGCCCTGCATTTAAAATGATTGCTCTGAATTTCCCTCCTATTTTTGCACCCACAGCTGCAGTAACTCTTCCTCTGCACTACTCTTCCCAGCAGTGACACACAAAATTCCTTTATTTCTTTTATTCAACAGCTGCAGCGGGGATTTTTCTGTTTGCTTCTTTTCCCTCACTCTATTTGGTCCCCCGGCTATGACCTTTTGACAAAATGCATAAAACATCTGGGGAGTTAAAAAAAAAAAAAGGAAGTGAAAAGAGGGGTTGTTTTAGACTGGAGATGTTGAGACAACCTTTGTCATTCAACCTTAATTATACACAGCAGAGCCATGGCCATTGGTGTTGCATCAGCAATCTGAAGTCAGATCCCATCTGCTGAACCTATAACATTTATGAACATATAATTTCCAGTAGGTTAAAGTCTGGGAAACGTGATGCTCTTCAGCTTGATTATGCCTCACTTTGTGGTCTCCTCCCCAGGAGCGCGCTCCGGTCCCCCCCCAGCCTGTGTGCTCTATTTACCTCGCACCATCATGAGAGGCATCAGGGGGATTGATGGCTCGTTCTGACTCCATCCCGTGCTCCAGTGATGCAGAGCAGCCATATGCCTGTGGCGTGCAGCAGCTGAGGAGCTGTGCTGTGGCCAGGCCTCGACGCTGTCCCTGCGCACACGCGGTGACGCACGAGAGCCGCGCTCAGCACTTTGTTCGCCGGTCTATCGCCCTAATCTTTTCACCACTACCCTCCACCACCCTCCCACTGATGCTCATCCTCACATGAGTGCACACAAATCCAGCAAGAGGATTTGGGAGCAGCTTAGACAAACGGCTCATTAGGGTCTTTCTCTGCCAAGCGATGTTTTTTTTTCTGAGGTTCCCATCACCGAGCGGCTGTAAAAATAAATTCTCCAAGTCACCAGACAGCTGCCACCGTAACAGACTCATCTGGCATCGGGGCGTAAGGGACGGGGATCGTTATGCCATCAAGAGCTGGCTTTTTTTTGCTCTTAGTTAGGCTGCTGGATGGACAGTGTGGATCCCTTTGAGCCAGATGAAAGCTGTGATTACTTTGTGTTTCTCCTCAGCACAGGAGGATTTGCAGATCCTGTGGCTCTGAACCCACTGGAGCTTCAGAGAGATCCACACCACAGCCCCCCCCCACCGTGGCTGCCTGTTGAAGGAGGTGTTCCTTGCAGTAGTCTCTGGATGCTGTGTGTATTGTGCAATCCCTGTATGTTAACTAGTTTAACTTCAAAGAACCTAATTAGACAGGTAGCCTGTGTGCACACAGAAGCTGGTGGAGAATCATGTTGGTTTCCAGGTCTGTAGTACCAGCAAGTCTGTCAATGCCTCTCACTCTCCAACCTGAATCAATAATGTGACTTTGCCTGCCCAAACCCTCTTTCATCAGTGTCTGTTTTAGACCTGATAGTGTCTTCTTGCCCTGTCCCCCTGCTGTCATCTCTGTGAGCCAACCTCCTTTAGCACCAACAAGCAGCTCAGTTCCCAGTGCCAGAATTACACCTGGGCACTGAACAGCTACTGCAGCATCACCTGCAATTGGGCAATTTTTGGAACTTTCCTGGGTAGCTTAATCATTCATGCAGTGACATCTGCCTTCGAAGTGCAGTGTTTTCCCTCCAAGCCCTGCTCAGATGGCAAGAGGCAGACTGAGACCAGGACTGAAGGGTTCACTGCAGGATCACAAAGTGGCTGCAGGGTTTGCAGAATGCCTTTTATGGAGCTGCTTGTCCTGATCAGACCACCCTCCTTCTGTGTTATCATCACTTCCAGTCTTCTTTCAGTGCTCCTTAGACCTCCTCCTCTCCTTCTCCTTCCCCACTCCATCAGCACCACTTGTTCAATTTTCCTCTTTCTCCTGACTAGCATATCAATCCACTTTTTTTGCTTGGCTATGCCCTTTTGCAATCTCTTTTCCCCTTCTCCAGGCACTGACCTTAGTCTCATCTGCTTCCCAAGCCTTCCACATTGCCTATTTGCTGAGTGACTGATTATCTGTGGTACAGCATTCCCTGTAATACCCCTGCTCCTCCCTGATGCCACAGTTTCCCAGTACAGAGGGCTGGGTATTGATCCTCTGGAGAAAAAAAATCCAGAGGATCATCCTGCAATAGGCTCAGTGCAGGAATGCTCATGTTGACCATGGAGAAATAACTCGCATCTAAATTGTCAAGAGCACTGGAAGGAAAAAAATTAATTAAAATCAAAGAATCATATAGCAAGTTATGATTTATTTTAAAGAGGTCTCAATCTGAAGATTTTATTTATTTATTTATTTATTTGAGGTTCGGACCAAACCAGGAATGGACATAATTTCTCCTTTCCTCTGAAAAATAGCCAATATTTTAATTATTCAAACGGTTGTATCACCATAATTATTTGCTTCAGATGAGTAAACATCATGTCACAGAAGAACCCTACACTCTCAAGTTCTCTGCTCTAAAAAAAAAAAAAAAGGGTGCAATTTCCAGAACCAGGGGGATATTTTATGCAGCGGGAAGAGGGGCCATGGAAAGCTTGGGGAGGTGAGATCTGGTTGTAAGGCAGAGGGACTCTCAGCAGCAAGCTCTGTGGAGTTGCAAGCGAGGTAGTTTTATTCAAAGAAAGGACATGGGGAGTGAAAAGGGCTCAAATTGTACCTCTACCAGCTCACTTTACTTGTTCCCAGTCACCATGATGACACTTACCCCCTCTGGAAAGCGCTCTGAGATCTACTGATGGGGAGAAGCAGCATTGCTTAGCAGCTGTAAATTTCCAAACCTGCTCCTGTCCCCGTTCTCCTGCTCCCCGGGTGTGTGAGATGATGTTCTCTCCACATCTCCCAGTCTCTGGGCTCTGCTGCAGGCTGGGAAGCAAAGAGCATCCCTCATTCCCTATGCAAATCCATTGATGAAAACATAAAATGCATTGTGCTGCTAAAACTTGCTGAGCTTGTTTGACTACATGCCAAGGATTAACAGCACGTAAATTCACCATTGATTTGACAACAATGATATTATGTGCCCTAAACACTGATGGGATTTGTTCAGTGTTTAGGATGTGGGCTCTGAGGTGGAAAAAAGGGATTGCTAGTAATTTTTTAAGCCTCTTTGGCTGCACCAAGGCAGACTGTTGATATTATATAAATTCTTTAGATAAAATAAATATCAGTCTTTGTATGAGTGGAGTGGACATTTAACTTTTCCAGTGTACAGCTGAGTTGTAAATCTGACCGTGGATTGCTATAAGCCATGAAATAAAAATTACCCCATCCTTCAGAAATAGGGAGGTAGAAAAAGAATCCCAAAGGTCAGCAATAAAATAGGTAAACGTGCCTTTAAAAATGTTGGGGCAAAGATTTATTTTTAGGTAGAAAACTAGAAATGTCCCCTTCACAGCTTGTCTCCTCCTGGGATTGCTCCTTCCCTGGCTGTGGTGTTCAGCAACTTTGGAACCACAGTCCCTGTGAGACAAAAACTGTTGTCAGCATGAGTGGGGACCACCTGGGACAAAACTTGGGGCACAGGGGTTTGACCATTCATCAAGAAAGAGTTGGAGAGGTGAGAGAAGGGTGGTGACTTACACCAGGACAACCTTAACCAAGAGGCTGGAGGGCAGGGAGCAGCTGAAAGCTGGTTTTTTGTGTGTGTGTGGTTTTTTGTTTTGTTTTTGTTTTTTCCTGTTTGTTGGTTTGGGGGTTTTTTTGTTGTTGTTGTTGGGTTTTTTTTAATACACATGCAGAGAGTTAGGCCTCTAGACCTACCTTTAAACTTAGTAATAGGTGGCCCGGTTTTCAAAGGTGCTCAGCATGTAGGAACCCTCCCACTAACCGGCTTCTTTCTTGCTGTGAACGATCCTCAAAGAGGGGTTTGCAAGCGTTCTCTTTGTTTGAAAAAGAAACATTTTCTCCTCTAATAAAAACAGAACATAACACCTGCTTTTTCTCATGCCGGCCCGCCCATTTTGTTACTGTTCAGCCTCCGCCCCAGATGAGTGTCCTGCAAACAGTGCTGATAATGTGGCCTGGCCTCTCCCCATCCAGTATAAACTTCAGCAAGATATCAGCAGCATTCAAAACTCATCAGAATCACTGCTTTAGTGCTTTCCACGGTATCTGGTGGGGGTTGAGTGCAGAGGAAAAATGAATCTCACTGCTGTTGCAATCAGCTGCTCCTTCCTCTGTCAGCATCCTAGGTCAGAGGTGGTTAGAGAGGTTTGGAGCTCCTGGCCATGAGGAACGGGAAATGAATCTTCCAAAGAAAGGGCCCTTCCCTTAAAAACGAAGAAATGCTCAGTGTTCATTTCTAGGGAAAGCTTTTAGTAAGTGCTTAGCAGCCAAAACTGACAGTGCTGGCTCCCTTTCAGCTTGACTAATTTGAGAATGGTCTTCCCCCCCCACACACACACTCCTCACATACATTATGCAGTATTTTCCACCACAGCAAGACTGGTAGGAAGAAAACATGCAACAAAAATCACACTATTACTTTGCCCTAGCTCTGTGTGCCTGTCATGAACTGGTTTTTGTACCTCACAGATTTCTACAAAGGGGAAACTCAGATTGATTAGCATGCTGCAACACTTTTATCATTAGGTATTGCCAGAGATTGTTCAATCCTTTATATTGTAACTAAACAGCTGATATCTAAATGCAGAGGACCATCTGAATGAGTACACTTACACATGTTTGGGTTCATAGGTGTATTTGAAAGCAAAAGCACTGCAATGCACTCCTGTTTTCCATTAAGATCTGAAGAGTTGCATCCTCTCAGGTTGACAGGGACCACTTTACTCGAGAGGATGTGCAGATCAGAGCAGAGTTTGCCCTTCTGGGCAATCCTGGGGCTCCAACACACCAGCTGGAAACAGTAATCCCAGTTCTATTAGCACTTCAGGTTCTCATACAAACCCTCCACAGTTACACCTGACCAGTCATTCCTCCACTTAAATACATTCTTTTCACTTTGGGCTCGTACAGAGCTTAACTGGGGGTTGGAGACAGCCCTGGACTCACCTAGAAATTGTCAGGTGAGAGTCAATCATGCAGACAAACTAAGAGCAGCTAAATACAGCAAAGGGCTGTGCTTGATTGCTGATGCCAGCTTTACTCAGGAATGTGATTTGGGATTTCTGCAGTTTATACTGGGCAACATCCTTTACTAAATGTCTCAGGTGCTGTCAACTATGCATCATGGTTTAGGAAGGGATTATTTCAAAGGTAAAATGGATAGCAGAACCTACTGGATGACTTTTTCAGTTGGACACACATTCTAAGTTTGCAATGCAGGAAAAACCTGCCTTTGATGCATTGCTTTTGGGTGTACTCATGAGCACATGGATCAGTTTTCTTCCTTTTGTGGGAACACCAATAAATCTCACTGCTTTTGCTCAGCAGGTGATAAAGACACTCAAATGTTGTGAGGTCTGGTCTACTGAACTGCTGCAAAATGATTGCTTTCTCTTCTCATACCGAATTCCCACTGGGCTGGATTCATCTCACCAGCTTTGCTCATCCAGAAGGAGGTTAGAATTAGAACTGCCTCCTCTAAGTCAGCTGTCCAGGCTCCCTCCTTAGTCAGCTGAGATGTAGGCACTGCTGCAAGGGGTCTCATTTCACCTTTCCCACCCACCCACATCCTAACATGAGCCATCTCTAAGCATTTGTCTGTCTCCATGGACTGGGCAGGGAGCATGGACCACTCACTTGGGCTGGACACTTAAGTTTTAGGCCACTGGAAGTGAGACATGATGCATCTCACAAGATTTTTTCTTTTTTTTCCCCAAAAGCATGCAAAGTCTGCAACAGGAAAAAAAACTTCTGTAAATGAAATTTACATTTCAGTGAAATATTTATATTTTTGCCCATAGAATACAAAGATGTCCATCAAAGACATATGGATATGATCAATTCTAGGAAAAGCCATGAAAATGTGGATCTGGAAGAAGTTAAAGGCATGAAACCATAAAGTTGGCTGCCACTTTTCAGGTATTTCAGTATGTGGTAATATACAAAATTTTAGACAAAATTAAGTTGAAGGTATATTGGTAATTTTTTCAAAGCACCTAATTCCTTTCATCACATTGAACAGAGTGCTCTGGTCACATATTGAACTCATACGTGTGTTCCATCCCACTGGAACAGGTTGCCCAGAGAAGCTGTGGAACTATCCCTGGAAGTGTTCAAGACCCTCCCTCCTTCCTCCCCTCCTCAATAATCCAGGGGAATAGTCTGAGGAACACGCTGGAGGTCAGAGCTCCAGGGTTTGGCAGTTTCATAAGGACTGAAAGACATTCAGAGAGGATCCTGCCATTGTGTGCATTGCTCCCTGTGCTCCTGGCATAACCCCCCCATCCCCTAGTTGTATTGGGAAATACAAAGGAGATGTTCCCAACTCATTTTAGGGATAGCATTCATCCCTCATGCATAGTTGGGGCCCAAATGGTATGTCAAACCCCCAAATCTATCTCACCTTCTCTGTGGCTACAGTTCCCACCTCTTCCTCTACCAGCCAAATAAATAACTTGCTTTGTGTGCTCCGGTGACTGGTTCGGGATTTGAACCTGTTGCTTTATCTCTCCTCTCATTTTGCCTCTCACTCTGCAAATCAAATGATGTTTTCTGCATCAGGTCACTGTTGCAGCTGGTTAAATACAGGCTAGCAGGTCTCTGGAACTCGGTGGCTGAGGGGAGATTTTTCTTCTTTCCTTGGGCAAAGACCCAAATCTTGTAGAGCTCTTGAAGAAAAATCTTGGAAGCGCTTTGTCACTCTTGTTGACTTTCCCTTCATTTGCTCAATCAAAATGACAGATTTCTCAAGCAAAGTGACAGATTTGGGACAATGGGACTAAATGAGGGGTTAGGTCTGTCTGCTGTGGCTTTTTTCCTCCATGACTTGAGGAGGGATTGATCTCTTTTTGGCACCTTGTATTAGAAAAGCCTTTGTGCCCAAGAGCCATGGCCAGATCATGGGGCCTTTTCTTGCTGGAACTAGCTAAGGTGGAACCTAAACTCTTGTCTGTCTTCTTAGTGGTCTCTACTGCCTTTTTGGGTGTTTTTCTGCTCAACATTTTGTTTTCCATGATGGAACAGGATCTGCTGGTTCCCAGTTTTCCTTTCCTGACTCCATGCAATGTGTGGGGAGGGGTCATGTGTGGCACTCAAGGCCAAGGATTTTCCAAGACCACAAGGTGCCTGGATGCCAGGTGATGCTCAGCTGAATGTCACTTTGCCTCGGTGGTCTTCTGAATTTGGCTCCTCTGGCCTGGATTGATCCCGTTTCTCCTGAAGCACTGACGCCAGGATCTCAGCCACACTTGGTTTCTTTAGTCCCTGGCAATGTGAGAGGCTGAATCAGCCCCTCAACTCTGAAGTGCCCTTTGGAAGTGCCCTCTCTTTTCTCTCCCTTGCTCTCTGCTGACTACAAAATGTACTGGGGTGCACGAGATACCCAACACAGGTGCTTCTGCCAGAGGCAGAAGCCCCAGAGGCCCCTGGGATGCATTCCCTGCAGCACTGGCTGTGGTGGAAAAGGGGTTCTGACTGTTTCCACAGCCTGTGCTGAGCCTTGCTGTGGAGCTGGGCAGCCTCGCCACCCTGTTGCTGCCCAGCCACCTCAGCTCTCTGGCAGAGCCTGCTGCTCTGGCAGCGGGCAGGGAGCCCATTGCCCGGGCAGTCCGGGGTGCCAGATGACCCCCTAAAGGAGGCTTTAAGTGAAACAGAAACGAAAACCAGCTGTAACCAGAAACGCGTGTTAAGCAGGATCTGTGCTGTGACACCATGAGATAAATGCATCTCCTACATCACTCCTAAATCAGAACAAGGACCCTCTCAAGAGCAGCTTCGGGGCCGCTGTTACGGTCGGTGACCAAAGTTATTTTTCCTTTTTTCTTTTGCCAAATTATTTTTTGTTAAAAGTTTTTATTTTGTCGGAGCCATGTTCATGCTCTGCATCATTTGTTAGTCCTGCTTCCCTGCCAGTCCTGCCAGGACCCCAGTGCCAGGGGCATCAGACCCCTCTCAAGTGGTAGAGGCTCTTCAAAGCATGCCACAAAAAAGTCTTCCTTTCTTCAAGCTGAATCAGCCCCTTTTCCCTTGATTGGAAGTAAGCTGTTTCATTTATTTGGAAGAAATCTTGAGTCCCTGTTTCAAGGAGGGGCAGAAACAGAAACAAAACAGAAAAGCCAAGGGTAGGTTACAAGACCTAGGGAGCAGACCTTTTCCACAAGCATCCTTGAGATGCCCACCGGGGTGTTCTGTTTAACCTGCCTGATCCCGTAGTGGACCTGCCAGTCCCTCTGGGCACCCCGTGTCTCACAGCCCGCTGCCTGGCATCATCCCTCCAGGACATCTGGCACTGATTCCAACCAGACTGTCATTTCCAGGTCAGTCTCCGCATTTCTGCTGACCACGTTGCCTCCATCATGAGATCATGTCTTTCCAGAGGAATCCTGCTAATGCCTTCATTCTGCGAGACCGGTATATATAGGGGGAGCTTCCCTGGGGCTGCACCGCGCAGTCCAGCCAAGGCATCGCCGTCTCCCCAGCAGCGGCACTGCCCCTTCTGCTCTCCCCTTGCAGCCACAGGTCTCAGCAGCAGCAGCAGCAGCAGCAGCAGCAGCAGCAGCAGCAGCATGGACATTACCATCCAGCACCCCTGGTTCAAGCGCGCTCTGGGACCCCTCATTCCAAGCCGTTTGTTCGACCAGTTTTTCGGGGAGGGTCTCCTCGAGTATGACCTCCTGCCTTTGTTCTCGTCCACTATCAGCCCCTACTACAGGCAGTCCCTCTTCCGCAGCGTGCTGGAGTCAGGCATCTCAGAGGTAAGGGCCCCTTTGACTTCCTCTCCTGTTCCTGCTGCTCCCTCCTTGTGCCTCGAGCTGCTCCTTCCCACCTACATCCCTCCAGTGGCTGTAGCCCCGTGCCATGGTGTGAGGGGGCTCAGCCCTCCAGCCCACCACCAGGCACAGTCCACTTGCCCCTTCTTGGGCACAGAGGGAAACCTTCACTGGGGATAAGCTTTCCCTTTGAGAAACAGAAAACATTTTGGCTCCTGATGGTTGTTTCCAACAAGTAAAAAGCTGCCTTTGCTGCTCTGTGCCCACCAGCCGTGTGGCAAGAAAGAGCCAGGCTGCTCCCAGAGCAAGGGCCTGTGAGGGCAGCTCGGCATGGGAGAGGACTCTGGTGGGCAGGAGCTTTCTCCAGCCCCCTCCTCCACCTTGGGATGACGGTGGTTTTAACAATCCCATGCTGAAGGATCTTGGAGCAATCCTCCAAAGGCAGCTGTAGGAATGTGTAGCCGTGGGTCTGAAGCTCAGGGACCAGTTCCTTCTCTGGCCCTTTCTTACTGGTTTCCTCTCAGAGCTAAGACCACAAAGAAACCATTAAAGGGCACAGAAAGGGCAAAACATGTGCTATCAGAGAGTATTACACTGGTTTCCCTCCCTTCTTGCTGCTGAGTACAAATGCCCAGCGCATCTGGCAGACTGCTGAGTGCAAAAGGGCCCCTGACACAAGAACAGCAGCAAGAAGTGACACCTCTCCTCAGAGTAGCTGCAATGGTGCAGATACCTACCACGGCCTCCCAGTGTCCCTGGGAAAGAAAACCCCTGCTGAAGCCCATAGTCATGGAAGGAGAAACTGTGCCAATACCAGAGCACCCCAATCTCTGGCTTTTAAGCTGTTGGTGCTGACTCCACACTCAGAGCTCAGGTCTTACTGTCTGACAATGTTCGTTTCAGGTGAGGTCTGATCGGGACAAGTTTACAATCATGCTGGATGTAAAACACTTCTCTCCCGAAGACTTGAGTGTGAAGATTATCGATGACTTTGTGGAAATCCATGGCAAGCACAGTGAAAGACAGGTAAGTGGAAGTGATGTGATGGTGGAGCAACTGGGGAGTAGAGCTCCGTTGTCCTTCTTTCCAACAGTTCTCAGCTGGAGGAAAAAAAAAAAAAAAGAATATATCAGAAGAAGGAGTTATTTATTGATTGTCACTATTGGCATGGCCAGTTCCCATAGAACCCCTATCTGACAATAACAAGCTAATCCATTCCTCTTTTGTTTATTTTCAATCATCATCTTCCATAACCGTCAGATGACGATGTCCATTGTTCCCTAATAACACTGGACCAGACAAAGAACATCATCTGGCGCTGCTGAAGCATGGCTGAGTTTTCATAAGCCAGAATCACTAGTGAAAACAGAGTTTTCATATGCTGATCAGGGAGAAAAAAGCAAGAGCAAACAAAACAAAAGAAAACCAACCAAGTGCCTCAGGCTTGGAAACTTTTAACACGTATGTCATGGAAATATCCGTGGGGGTCGAAAAGTGAATTATACCAGCAGGGGTTTAATTCTTCTCATACACATATTTGGCCAGACAAAGCTCTAGTCTGGAAACGGTACATATTTTTTAATATAGTTATTTTTTCCAGAGGAAGAGAGCAGCCGTTTTCATGGCCGACTTACAAAAAATAATTGCATTTCTCATTCTTTTGGCCAGAAAAAGAAGGGGGCCAGGACTGTGGCTGACACAGCATTGCAGCCTAGTAAATAAATACATGGGTGCACACGACCGCCTTGCTTTTACCTTCCCAGAACTCCGGGCTTTGTCTCCAAGCATCCTTTGAAATGGGCGGCCTAGATCAGATCCCAACCTGTAATATGGCCAAAAATCACACCCTGGTGCTCTGCTCAGTTCTTGCAGCTTCAGGGGCGTCACGGGGCACGCTCGCCCCCACAAACCTGCAAAATATAAAAAACAGCAGCGATGTGCCCAGTGGTGCTGGCACTCCAGCATCACAATAATCCTGGGGGAATGCGGATGTCCCTGCAGGGCCGGGCAAAGGGAGGCACGGAGGGTTTCTGACACGCCTTCCCCCCCTCTCCCCACTGCCTCTCAGGATGACCACGGCTACATCTCCCGGGAATTCCACCGCCGGTACCGCCTGCCCGCCAACGTGGACCAGGCCGCCATCACCTGCTCGCTGTCCAACGATGGCATGCTGACCTTCTCGGGCCCCAAGGTCCCCTCCAACATGGACGCCGGCCACAGCGAGAGGCCCATCCCCGTGTCCCGGGAGGAGAAGCCCACCTCTGCTCCTTCCTCCTAAGCCCGCCTGCCACCGCGGCACGCAGGCTGCCGCCTCCCCCCCCCTTCCCCTCTTGAGCCATTGCATAGATACCAGTGAATATCCAGAGGGGTTTATTTCGTTGGTTCCTCCCCTACTTTGTTTCCTTTTTTTTTTTTTCCCCCCCCCTTCCCCTCTTCCTTCTCCCCCTTTATCCCTTGGATGGAACGAGGGGCTGGGTGAGCGGCTGGTGGACTAATTGAAGCTTAAACCTGTGGGGATGGCGTGGATGGCGATGCTGCCATGCTGCTGTACTTGCTGAAAGGGTCTTCGTCCGGTGCTGTAGCCCATATCTACCAGCAGGTAGGAGGGAGTGCATGAGTAATGCTGGCTCCTGGTGCACCAAGTCTTCAGAAGAAGCTTGGAGCAGGGGAAAAACCCTGCAGACTTGCTCTACCCCACTCAGAGTCAAACTTGCTACTCTTAAAAAAAAAAAAGAGAAAAAACCAAAACAGCAACAGATCCAAGCCCCACACTCGAGATCCTGAGTGCGTGCGGTGGACCTACCACGAGTTCCTTGCAGCCACAGGAGAAATGATAACATCTCACCTTCGGGGGGTTGAAACGTGGTTTTGGTTGTTTTTGTTTTTTTTTTTTCCCAGCAAAGTGTTTAAGTGTATCTGTTCACACCACTGCCCTGTCATTTCCCTCAGGGACAACTGGCAGGAGGACAAGCACGTCTTTCTACTGTCTTAGTAGGCCCTCGGAGGAGAGAGGGGGGCTCACCACGGTGCAGAGGCTTCCCATCCCCAGCCAGCTCTCCCCAGCCTGTGCGTTAACACACCGTCTCCCTGGCTCTCCCTGTAATTCTAGGGTAGCTCCACCTCTCCCACTGGTATCTGGCGCTCAACCTGAGAACGTGGCCGGTGGCGGTCAATAAAGTGATATAGGAAACACGCAATTGGCTTTGGGGGTTTCATTTGTTCCCTTGGGGGGCTTTTGGGGGTCAGTGTGGTGCTTATCTCTGCTTAAAGGGTGAAGTTTCCACTGCTGGAAGTACATTTTGGGATGATGGCTTGCCCTTTCTTTCTTGTTCCTGTTATCCTTCATGCAAGCAAAACAAAAGGATCTCAAAAAGGACAGCATTCAGCAGACAGACAACCATTCTTTCACTTCATTGGCTCAGGACAGACAGCAGTGTAGACCTCATCTCCATGGAATAATATGAAGGATTTAATCCCAAATTAATGGTTAAAGTTGCTTGATGGTAGGATGTAGATATGAGGTCTCCCTGCAGCCGCCACACATGAAATCCATGGCTCCTGAGTCTGCACAGATTCAAGTGCTTAAGGCTGGAGGTTTCAGCAATCATGGTCCACTCAAATAGCTTTCCACACAGATGGAAATCCAGGGTGCTTAGGAAAGACTGATAACACCACATGCCCGGTAGGTAAAATCAGCTTGGACAGGGAGTGCTTTTCCTCTTGGTAGAGACCTCCACATCCAAGACCTACAATAGGAGGTGGAGCTTCGGAGGTCCACCTTGGCTCCCAAGTAGAGGAGGTTACTGCTTCCCCGGGACCAGACACAGGTTTGTCTCAATCAGCATGTCTTTGAGGGCTCCTGGATCCCCCACCCACAAATCAAGGCAGTGTGACAACAAAACAGGGACATCCTTCCCAGGGAAGACCACAGGCCCATGCCCTCACTGGGAGGTGAGAACAGTTGGAGAAAGAGCTGTCAAAAAGCTGTCCCCACAGCCTCCCCCTCTTTGCTGCTGACTAGCTGGGAAAAAGAGAGAAAAATGCAGTTATCTTTTTTTTTTTTTTGTCATGGAGTGGGTTTAAATATTAATATGAGCCATAAACACAGAAGATCTGGGACTATTTAAATTTAAAAAGCACTTGCTTCCACCTCATCAAGGCCAAAACCCAGGGAGGGCTGGGAGTCAGGAGCAAAGGCTTTGCCTCTTATCCAGAGAAAGTGAGTGTGTCCCAGGGCTCATCCCTGTCCAAACCTCCCAGCAACAGGGGTGCTGGGAGCATTAGTGGGACCAGGATCACAGCAGGACACTGGGAACTGGGCAGCTGGAGGAGAACCAGGGAGAGGGGCAAGGCCGCGGGAAGGTGGGAGTGCTGCAGAATCAGGGGTGAGCAGACAAGGAGGGTGATTACTGCCTGGTAATTAGAAAGCAATAAATCCCCTCAGCGTCTGACACTATTTTAAACCAATTTTTTACTGAGATTAATTACTGGGCAATCTTGAAGCTTTCTACCAAAAATTATGCTGCCTTTTGCATTTGCATCTCCAGTGAAAAAGTGTGCATGAGCTCACTTTGGGAGAGGGCAATTTTATTCCAGAAGGGGCTGTTGCTACGAGCATGCAAAGGGCATTTTATTTGAAGCTGCCTCTTGCTGCTTTGCCTGTCACTAACAGGCCCCTGGCCTCTGCTGCTTTCCCCTCTTCCCCTCGGAAACAGCTCCTTGCCAGAGCCTTGGTGCCTCCCCACCACATGCTGACAGAGACTCAGCAAAGCCAGAAGGAAAAAAACCCACCCAAATCCCAGCCCCAGACATTTCGCCCCCATTCAAACCTCTCAGAGACGTAAAAACAGGAAAACACATTTTGAGTGTGATCAGTGTGCAGATGTTACCTGCAGGTGTCTAAGCAGCCTGTGTGTCTGTCAGTCCCATGAAATGAGATTTGAACCATTTGTGGGCACCTCTTCATGCCTGGATGGCAGGCAGTGAGGGTTTGATGGTAGAAAATCGGACAGGTTTGGGGCAATCCAGGAGCCATGTGCTGGAGCAGCATCTCAGCACCCACACAGCCCCTCACCTTTGGGGTACATCCCAGGGACACCAGACTTTGACTGTCTTGCTGCTCTCATAAGCGCTGATTTTAAAGCCTTTTGCAATCTATCAGCTAATTAAAACCATGAGGAACTCTAAAGCCTCTGTGCAAGGATGTGCTGGGTGGCTGGTGGTGTTTTGTACAAGAGGGGGAACATGTCACTGAAGGCTCCCTAGTCTGCCCCCAAACCAAGTACCCTGGCCTTGAGGAGCTAGGGTACTCTTGGTTTGCAGAAGAGCTTCAGCACAAAATCTGCTTGCAAAAGAGCTTGACCATTGGCACTAACTCTTCCCTGCTTACTGGTGTCATATATCACTCAAAATACTTCACATTTTTCACCCAGAAGTCTTCCTAGTCACACCCCTTTGGGATACTCCTCCTCTCCCTCCTCTGTGCACTTGGCTCCGCAAAAGTTCTTGTTTCCCTGTGCCAAGATTAATTTTCATTTAAAGAAAGTCTTGTCATTCATAGCCTATGACCATGGTTTCAGCAAGGAGCTCTTCACCACAGCTTTTCCATGCAAATTCACCTCCTGATAAGGTGTTGATAACACTCCTCAAGGATTAACAAAATTTCTTGGGGGTTTTTTGGTTAGTGATTCAGTCAATTATGTTGTCTTGGAGGGAAAGGCAGCAGAGGACCGTGCCCACAGGGAACCTTCAAAGCATCCAGGCAGTTTGGTGTAGGGTGGCCAGCAGCCAGGGGCTTCTGCTCAGGGTGACTATTCATCCTTTTTGCAGTATTTCTGTTACCTGCCCTCTGTTTCCACTCAGACTGATTACCTTGCTCGCCTAAAGCAAAGCAGAAATAACTTCAGCTTCCCCTCCAGAGGAACTGTTAAAGGGTCCTGGGGAGGATGCAGCAGACAGTGGTCCAGGAATGTGCACCCTGCTCCAGATAATTCCCCTTCTTCCCAGAGGCTCCAGTAGCTCAGTGGGGGTGGCAGTGACATGGAGGGCAGCAGCAGCTGCTGGTGCTGTACCTGCCTTCTCCCCTCCTCAGTATTGCACTGCTTGGGCAGGGTGTGTCACCTCTGCCAGGATCCTATTTCCTCCAAGAAAAAGCTGGGAGCAAGAGCTGGCAGGACCCTACCTGCAGGCCACCAGCCAGGAATCTGTCTCTGAGCATTTTGGGCAAGGCTCCTGTAACGAGTCAAAAACTAAGTGATCCCAGCGGAGGCAAGAAACTGGAATGCTTTATTGGACTTACAAGTTCATATTTAAAGGGTTTAGGGTCTACATGTTCAACAGGGGGTTCTAACTATCACAGTTTACTAAAAACAGGGGTTTTCAGGGGATGACATAAGGGGAAAACCCAGATTAACAAATCTGGGGTCTTAACAATTGCCTCATGGGGAAAAACCCACTTTATCTTAGGGGATTTCACAGGGGAAAACAGGTATTAGGTTCTACAGGATGCAGGGATTCAGGGAACACAAAGGGAGAGATAAGGTAGAATAGGTCTTCTGCACAGGTTTGATGCAATCAAGATGTGGACTCTCTGGACTGGGGCAGGGCAATCAACCAATGATATCTCCTTTGTTTCTCAAACCGAAGTTTTTTCCCCAGCTCTCATAGCCCATGGCTTTCTGCGAAGTCCCTCTCTGCAGATGACATATTTTGGGATCCAACAGTCTCCTTCCTTATCCCCCTCTTGGCAGGGGGATAAGGAAGACCCTCCTCATCCTTTTCTGCAGAAGGCACACAGAGCTCTCACAGCCCTCTGTGCAAGGGAGCAGGCAGTTAATGAATGCTGCATCCTCCCCCCTCGCCCTTGGCCAATCCATTACTTTTGGACTTTAGTCCCCCGGATTCTGGCAGGAGAGCCCTGGAGAGAGGGAATGATTGCCTGGCAAAGCTGTGTCCCCACGGGGTGGCAGCCTTTCCTGCTCTCTGGCTCCCGGGTTTCGACATCTCCCCGGGGAGAAGGGAACCCAGGGCACAAGGCACATGGAGACGATAAAGGTTGCACAACTCCGGCTTTTCTTGGTTCCTGGTTGATTTGCAAGCTAACCAGTCTTACATGAAATTTGGGAATAGCTTGAAAGTTTGCCAGCGTTTCCCCCCTCCACCTTTCTTTTTTTTTTAAAGTGAATTCTGCTACATGCGACCCACATAACCTCTCATCTCCTTGGCATTGTCATCAAGATCTGGTCTCGGCCACATAGATCTCTATGATCTGAGGTTAAAAAGGCAGTAGCTGCCCCTGTTGGCAACAAAAAGGGCTCCAAAAACATCCAAAAAATTCCAACATTTTCTCAGAAGTGCATAACTTTGATACTCTGGGCAGATTTCTGCAGGTTTTTTTCTGCTGTTGGAGATGTAAATTTGGGATAAGCAGCCAGAGGAGACCACGATGACGTGGGCTCTGCCCCCCTCAACCTGGACTTTGTCTCTCCAGTGTGACCTCTTGTCAAGACTGGCTTGGAAAACCACAAGCTCATGTGAGAAGAGCAGGTACCTGCCCAGTCCCTCATTTCCCAGCTCCTGATCTTGCCAAGGAGGCTTTTCCCAAGGGAAGTGCAATCAGGGTCTGTACAGAGCCCGCACAGCAGGGCTGGAGCCGGGTTACATGGCTGGCACTTCCCTTGCCATTAACTGGCTCTTCTAATGAAAAATGTGAGGTTGGGACACGGTGCAGACGCTTGTGGCATTTCTGAGAGTGCAGCACAAGAGGAAGAAAAATGAGATCTCAGTCAGAGAGGCTGAGGCGAGGCGATGGACTGATGTAAGCCGACCAAAACTCAGGGGACTTGTCTCTGCCTCAAAGGCCATCCTCCAGCTGTCTTGCAGAGACCTACCACACACCATGAGGGCTGTGAACTCTTCAGTCTGCTTGGGAAGGTGGGCTCAGCCCGGCCTGGAGAAGCTGCCCTGCCTCAGCAGAGGTGGTGGCAGCTGGGCAGGGACTCTGAAAAACTTGGGAAACCCCAGTCAGCCACCACAGGCTTTGCCTGATGTCCTGACTGGCTTGGTCTATCACAGCCCACATTTGCCCACACCACTGTGGGGGCAGGGGGCAAGTAGGTGCTGCCACACAGCCATGCTGAGGGAGCTGCAAATTGGGGAGGGGGCCAGCTTTGGGAACACGGGAGAGACCCAACTACCCTGAGGTACAGGCAGAGCCTGATCCCCAAGGCCCTGGAAACTCTCCTCCATAACATTCATTGCTGTCATATCTTGCTGGAGCTATTTTGGGGTGGTTAAGGGTCGGTCTGTGTAAGGGTCCAGAGGTAGGGAGGCCTTGCATGGAGCATTTGCACCACACAACCTCTCGAGGGGCTCATGGACAGTGTTGCCATTGTATGGCGTGGGCTGATACATCCCAGGGGAACCAACAGCACAGCTGGCAGTCGGGAAAAAGGGAATTTCCATGACTTGTTTGCATTGCTTTGTCTGTGAAGATTTCATAGCTGGTTGATCATTTCATTAACCTCGGATCGGGGGAAAAGGAGCTTCCCTTAATCCAGAGTCTGCTCTGCCTTTGAGGCCATCAGTGCAGCAAAGCCCTGAACACGTGTGTATTTCGGTGTCAGGTGTTGTGTTAGATGTGTCACATCTAACACAGCATTTGCACATGAACAGCTTTATTTCCTTGGCGCCTTAAGCGCCCTGCTCAGAAAGATTTTTACATACTCGTCCAACTATTCCTGCTTTTTTCCCAAAGAACCGACTCTCGTGTTGCGTCCCGGTACCTTTAAAGATGCTTTTCCTGCCCTGGCCGCCCGGCGCCAGCGGCACATCCCTCTCCCGGGAGGTGGCAGCAGCCCCTCGCCGGTGGGACCGGGCGTCCTCCCCGGCTTGGAAGGGAACACACGACTGAAAGGTCACACTCGGTGTTTGCTGAGCATCTCCTGTGTGTTCCTCCGGAGGATGTTGGGGGTTTTTTGTCCCCCCTTATTTTTCTACCCCCTAACAGTAAGTCTTTCAGTTTTCTTTTTCCCCTTTTCCTTGACCATGTGCTCAACGGAAGCAGAGCCGCCCCATTGTCCAAACTGTCTCAGTTTTCCACCCACTCAGGCTGATGTCAGCCCCTTGCTGCAGGATTTAATGCATTGCTGTCTGCCCTCCACATTGCTAATTGCAACGTCCTTTTGCTTTCTTTTTCTCTTTCTGCTGGAGAAATCCCTGAGAGCCAAAGCCTTGCTCCCACCTTTGATGCCCTTTTCCTCCCTGTTGTGCCACGCTGGAGGGTGGGATGTGCAGGGTCACCCTACCACCAATCCACCAGAGTGAAAACCAAGGGGGAACCCAGGGGAATATGCCCCCCAAAGTGTTTTACAGTCCACTGGCTGTGTCTCTGGTCAAAGGGGTCCCTTTTAGTCCATCCTTCTGCCTCGGACACACAGCTGAGTCTTGCACTGGAGCGACATTTGGCTCCGATGATGTTTGTGTTGAGATAACTCAGCAGGAGTTATTGCCAGAGCTCAGAGGTGAGCTGTGAAGGCCTTAGAAAGTCTGCTTCTCAGTGCTGACTAAGGAAGGTCTGGGGTTTAATTTCCTGCCTTTTTTTCCCCCTTTTTCTTTTCTTTTATTTATTTTTTTTTAAGTTGTTATTGTTGTTTGCTTTTACTTAAGGGGAAATATTTGGGATGTCTAGCCTTGTCTCTGCTGGTTTTGCTGGAAGACTCCTTGGGCTTTTCAGAGGATTTGTATACTGAAGTCTCTCACACTGTAAACAAAGCGTGTCAAACCCTTCCCAAAGATGCTGATTTTCCAAAGCATTCTTTAAAAGCCTGACCTTTCTTCTCCAATAATTTATGAACTGCTTCCAAACACTCCACAAAACAGTAATGCAAAAAGCTTGACTTATTTATGTGCTTCAGCAGGCCATAGGGGTAAGGAAAGCTATACATAGCTTTGTTTCAGCCTCTGGATATGTCAGTATTTCCCCTGTGAGGTTCATGACACCAGGATATATGACCCTGTCCATGGGACTGAAAACAGGAGGCCCAACAGGCTCATTCAGCTCTTGTAGCAATTTGACTTCCCCTGATAATTTCTGCTTCTCATTGATTTTCAACATGTCAGCTCAAAGTCTCACCTGAATTTAATGCAAAACAAACACCCTGTCGCATCCACACAGAGAAGATGGAATACAATGAACTTAATTGGCAATGGCAGGGTGATCCAATGGAGTCTGGGAAAGGATTTTGGAGAGGAAAGCAATCGTTCACAGTTTTTTTTTACTGGGTAGTAGTTTCTCTAGCAGTACACACCAGAGCTGACTTGTAAGCCTTCTAGGATGGCTTTTCTCTTCCAGGAACTACTAATGCCCTATCATTTTATCTCCCTATCATTTTAACTAAGAAAGGCAGCACGGAGTAAAAGAGGTGTAGATTGGGATGCCATGAAGACCAAACAAGAGATGGTACCTGTGGGTGCACCAGTGAATTTGGCTATAACAGTATTTCCATCTGCCTTGGAAAAAGCAGCCCAACCACACTCCAGCTTCTCCTTTGGGCAGCTGGCAGATAACTCACAGACAAGGTCTCCAGCTAGAGTAGTAAGCACAGATCAACTCTTTTATGCTTCGATAACACAAAAAAAAATCCCAACAAAACATGCAACAGAGGTTATGTATGTATTTTCCATCTGTTTTTTTCCTTTAATAAGATGAAGTGCAGGAGCCACCCTGGTTTCTGAAGTACTTGTAGATGCTCTCCAGCTGAGTACAGCAGAAATCAGTGTGTGGCTGTGTGCAGCTGGACTGTCCTGCTCTCTATCCTGGCACCTGATGCTCCGAGTCAGCCACTGAGGGGGGCTGAACTGGCATTTAAGCTCCTCATTCACATTTCTGCCTGGCAAACTGCAGAAGGTTGCCTCAGCGTGTGGCTTCCATGCTGAGGTTGTTAACCAAGCTGCTGAAAATGCATTAATTTAACCAAGAGATTACAAAAAACACAACAAACAAGCCACCAACAAAAAACCCACAACAAACCAACCAACAAAGAGACCTCGGAAAAAGCAAGACAGCAGAGTCTGACAGCTTCTACCTGTACATTTTTGGAGCAAGACAGCATAAATGTCCTGGGAAAACTCACATCCAAACTCATACCCATAGCACTTGTGGTTTCATTTTCCCAGACCTTTCATGAGGGGTTTGTATGAAAGGGGTGATGTGGTGACAGGGAGGTGAGCAATTGCTGTGCCAAAAGCCCCTCTCCCTGTGACCCACACAGCACTCAGGGCACACAGGAGTTTCTCACCACGTGTTTGCACCACAGAATAAAGTCCCCCAATAAATCAGATGTGAATTCACGTTTCTCAAGCATCTGAGGAGAAATGCTCTCTTTACCTTGGAAGGGAACCAGCCATGGAGGCCTCCAGCATATTTTGCTGTAGCTGCAATGTCTCAGGACACAGCCAGGTCAAAGGGTTGTAGGCAGAGGGAATATTTTTCATTATATTCACTAGCAGAGCCGGAAAAATTAGAGGAGGTTTTGGGCTCTGAAGCCAATCTACAAGTCAGTGAGGGGTTTGAGAGATGAGCCTTGGCCATGGTTGTTATGGTAGGTTAGACATCATCCGCTTCTCTGCCGTGTCCTGTCTGCAGATCTCATCTCTGCAGAGGGCAGGATGGTGCACAGGAGGCAGAAGACAGATTTGCCAGACTATCTACCAAAATTTTCCTGCTCAATGCCTACTCTGCAGCCCTCCCCTGGGTTCCCAGGTGCTGTCAACACTCACATGTCTGCCAGTAAATGGAAGCAGAGTCAGGAAACTGTGCAACAGCAGCAGAAATCTGGTTTAATCTCTTCTCTGATAAGCTCACTTCTCAGATAAACCTTAAGGAAAGAGAAGACTGAAGTCTGGAAAATGCCGATGGGTGAAAGGATGGGTATGATACAGTTCAACTGTATTACTTCTTGTTATAAGGTAAGCATGAAAATTAGGCATGATTTTTCCTTTAAAAAGGGCTTGGTAAATGTACAGTATGCAGCTGCTGGGGAGAAAATTCTAGTCCACTGGGTTGGTTTTAAGGCTGGATGCTCTGGGTACAGGGGCTGCTTGGGTGGCTCTGTGCAGGGAGATCACATGAGCTCAGGTGGTTGCATGAGCCCCATACAGGCAGGGTTGGGACAGGGAGAGGGAATTTTTGAGCCCCTTGACAGCAGGGGACAAAGTTTGAGTGTGACAACGTTTAAGAAGCCAGTGGAGGGACAGAAGGGGAGCTGCCTGAACACGTGCATGGGCATGAAGGGGACTCCTGGCAGCTACATTTTGCAGGGCTAGTCCCTGAGTTAGCTCTTGCCAAGGAATTGCAAGTGCCCAGGAAGGTGCCAGAGATGGGGAACAGCTACTTGGTTACCAGCACCCAGGAGGATATTAAGGAAAAAGACCAACGGAGCTGGATGGAGCTCCTTCATTAGGAAGGAACATTTACAAGATCATGTAGTGAGATGACAAGAGGTAATGGCTTCAAAGGAGAGTAGGTTTAGATTAGGCATTAGGAAGAAATTCTTTACTGTGAGAGGGTGGGAGGAAAATTTTAGTGTGAGGCATTGGAACAGGTTGCCCAGAGAAGCTGTGGCTGTCCCATCTCTGGAAGTGTCCAAGACCAGGTTGGATGGGGCTCTGAGCAACCTGGTCTAGTGGAAGGTGTCCCTGTCCATGGCAGGAGTGTTGGAATTGAATGATCTTTAAGGTCCTTTCCAACCCAAACCATTCTATGACTCTATGATTAGTGCCTGTGGGGCAGAAGCACCAACATCAGCTGATGGTACTTGAGGGGTGTGCTGTGCCTGTGTGAGCCAGGATCTGTGTCTGGAGGATGGGTTTCATGGTACTTTGGACCTGGTGGGTGGGCACCATGGGAAAAAGTGTGGGTGTTGTTACTCTTGTTAGAGCTTTTTTTGGCAGCATCTGATCACACAGGATGGACAAAATTCAAACATGTCCTGGTGGGGAGAAAAAGCTCCCGGGGAAAGTCCCTGCAGCTGGAAAGTCAGAGATTGCCTGGGAAAGACCCAAACTAGCCCCAGCATGAGGAGGTGGAGGAGAGGCCTTAAGGGAGAAGATAAAGATATGCATAGGTGGAAACCCCCCTGCCCATGCCCAAGGAAGGGCCCAGTGCCTGGCTTTGGGCTGGGGCACAGTGACCCTACCTGGGGCATCTCAGGCCATTAGCTGCAGAGACAACACAAAGAAAAGGAACAACAACCACTTTTGTTCGTTTGGTTTTTGTTGCTTTTGTGAGTTATGTGCTCCACAGCAAAGCACCAACCTCCCCTGCTCCAGACAAGCTCAGTGAATTATTTACTGTGTTCTCTTTGAGCCTTCCTTCTGGCCAGTGTCTTCCCCATAAAGACCACTGCCCTTTGATCCACCCACCAGTCCCTGGCACTGCCCCACACCCAAAGTGACCCCAGCACTCACTCTGCCTCCCTGTCACCTCCCTTCTGCAGCCAGCTCCCAGTTGCCCTCCAGCAGCTCCTTCCTGCTCACCTGGTGGGATTCATTCCTGATGTTGTACCCCTGGGGCAGCTGCTCTGCCAAGTGAATTTGGCAGCTGTGCTTTCCAAAGGGCCCTTCCTTCTGAGCTGGGATGGCAGGCAGTGAGCAGACACATCTGGTGTGTGCAAAGGAAGGCACTGCTGTGTGTGTTGTACACGTGCAGTGGGAGTGCCAAAGAAGCAACAGAATCATAGACTCACAGAATGGTTTGGGACATCTGGCCCTTCTTTTTCCTTGCATTGGAGAGGCAGAATCTCTGCATCAAAACAACAAGCAGTTTTTCCTCCTGTTTCTTTCCCCTCACCAAGTCACTGGGCTCAGCTGGTTCTCAGGATGTGTCCCTGCCGACTGCTGAAGAGTGGCAAAGCCATATTGTTTTTCAGCTGAGGAAAGAGCAAAGACTGCACCTTCACCAAGTGCCAGACTGCTGACATTAATCAAAATATCACTTTACCCTCGTCTGTGAGGACACAGTGACACTGCCACGCTGGCAGGACTGTGGGGACCAGCAGGCACCAACAATTCAGCAAAGCCTTGCAAAATGCCAGAGCCTCCATTCGGAGCTTCCCTTTTTCAGCTAAAATCTGCTGCTGAAAATAACCCTCCTTTCCAAAGGATGGCCCTGTTTGAGTACTTGGTGTGCCCACGGTGCATGACAAGGGGGTTATTTATTGCCAGCATGATGAGAATAGGATTTTACAGGGAGAGGGAGGGTGGCAAAGCCTATTCCCAGCAAGCTGGGACTTCAGATACCTGTTACTGAGGTAACCAGTGCACTCATATGCACCAGAGAAGTATGGAGTCAACAAGGTCTTCTATAACACTTCCAAGCAGCATCCTTCCCAAGCCCACAAACTTCCTGGCTGCCACCAACACTCTGGCTGGTGTCCGGGATTCCCCTTGGATCCTGGAAATACATTAACTTTGCTGTAGTTGGATCTGGCTTGGCAACAAAACTCCCCCCAGCAATAAATGTGAGGTTGCCCTGGCTCACCCTTTAAGAATCAAAGCCACCAGCAAAAGCCAGAAGGTTGGATGTCGATAGGACAGTGAACTGGAGGCTGCTGAGCTGCTGACCCTTCCTACGGGTGCAGTTGGGAATGTCGGTGGCAAGTGGCCTCCTGGTTCACCCCATCCAGTCCCCTGCTGTCATGAGCAACCACATAAAAGCTTGTCCTGCCCCACAGAACATTTTCTTCCCATGCCTCAATGCGCTTTTGACCACAAAGCACTTCCTGACCATCCTGGAGCCAGCTGAGACCGACAGGGAGAAAGATCAAAAGCCACAAACTCTGCTGCACTGGAGGAGGATGGCAGGAGAGCTCAAAGGGCCTTACCATCATCCCAGAAACTTGTCAGGAGAAGGATGCTTGTGAGATGAGAAGGCAGGGAGAAGTCTGCAGAGGAAGAATCCTGCTCTCAAGTTGCCCATGCTTTTAGGAAGTTTATAGGAAGTGTGGGGGACCTCAAACTCACGTGCAATGAGCAGCTGAGAAAGGGCTTGGGATAAGGTTGTGAATGGCAAGTCCCACCACCCATGTGCTTCCCACCCCCATTACTTGCTCTTCTCTGGGCTGCAGGGACGGGATTCAGCTCTCCTAAATTCAGAGGTCTGCAGAGTAGACACCTCAGTCTGAGCTCACTGCCCTTTTTCTCCCTGGGCAGCCACTGGAAAGGAATAGCCACTCCTTGGGCACACACCATCTAATCCATCTCAGCCATCTCCACTGGGAAGAGAGGTATTGCTCCCAGGGTGGGCTCTGTCTGTTGGCTAAGGGGGAATCTCAGAAGGAGATATTTAATTCTGAGTGTCTACATCCGAGTGGAAGAATCTTATGCAAAGCACCCACCTTGTGCTCAGGAAGACCTGAGTATGGAAGACCTTCTGGGTGACTTTTCTTCTCACCTGAGTCTCTTGAACCCTTCCCTGTGGATTGAGTGGGAGCTGGGCTATCCCTCCTTGTAGTGTGGATCTCATCTGGAAGGTGTGCCCAAGCACAGCCTCATGAGGAGCCTGGGGGGCAGTAGAGAAAATTGTGGCAAAAATCTAAAGACTGGGACAAAAAGAGAGTGCATGGGAATAATAGGTATATTGCAAAATACTGGAATACGGCAGGAATATTGCAAAACTTCCAAAGGGGCCACTGGCAGGAGGGGACAGGATGGGTGGCAGCTGTTGCTGGCACCTGGACTGGCAGGTCTTTGAGAAGCCCATCTAGGGACAGCTTCTCAGAACACCCAGATCAGGAGACAAAGGACTCAGGAGATAAAATCCTGATGACTCACAGAGGGGTGTGCCAGGATGGAGATACTCATCGCTGTCAGCTCCTGATGAGTGAAAAACATCATATTTGAACCTGGATGGTGTCACTCAGGAGACTTGGTGAGGACTGGGCAGCCAGTGTCCCTGGTACCCTGTACCAGCAGGAGGAATCATGGCCAGATCAGCAGGATACAAACTTTTCAGTGTTTAGGGTTGTGTGAGTATGACAGTATGAGGGAGTGACTTTCATTTTGCAAAAACGAATCACTCTTCTCTTCTTTTCAGGTCTGGCATTGAACTTTGTTGCATTTTTATTCATATTGCAGCATTATTTCTTACAGCAGAGAAACAAGTCTGGACTTGGGAATGTGCTTGGACACATTCTTCTGATCTTGAAAGGGTCTTAGGGCAGCCTAGTGGATTTGGATTTATAACCCCACTGTGTGTATCAGAGTCTAAGGTTACCATGCACCTTCCAAATGAAAGGCATTGGCTCAGGTTTGCTTGAGACTTGGCCTTGGCTTGTCTGAAAGACCTGTGAATCCCTAAAGACCTTCAGCTTTGGCTCGCTTGTTTTATAGGCTCATGATCAAGTACAAGAAATTTGCTGCTACATTGATTACAGAATCGCAGAATCATAGAATATGCTGAGTTGCAAAGGATCCACAAGGATCATCAAAGTCCAGCTCCTGGCCTGCATAGGACAGCCCCAAGAATCCCACCATGTCCCCGAGAGCCTTGTCCAAACATGTTCACAGCACAACAGTGGCAAGCGTGGATCCTGAATGTGGGTGTTGGTCCCTCTTGTCCAGGGGAAGATGGGAAATGTTTGGGCTCTTGAAGGGAGCTCTGGATCCTGCCACCATAGGACAGCAAAAAGTATCTCTTGGCTTTGCAGTCAACACCAGGGCACAGGAATTAATTCCTTAGCCAGAATATCCTTGGCTGTGCTCATTTTCCAGGTCCTGCCAAAGGCTTCAGCTGCTCCTGGCTTCTTGATAGATTGGTGGGGTCTTTGCACACTGGGATAAGCAAGCCAGTATAAGGTATGGCCAATATATTTTCCATGGCTGAAGTTACTGTTTCAGCGGTCTGTCAAAATCTTGCCCTGTTCAGCTGTACTCCTTTATCATTAACACTCTTCCCCTATTTTAAACATTTTCCATATGGGGTTATATAGGACCTCCTAATTTCTGGGTGTCCCCCAAGCATTTCTAAATTTTTTAACACACACACACACATCATAGAAATGGAGAACAGGATCAAACCTGGACCAGCTGAACCAATGAAATGTTCAGTTAAACACAACCTTCTTGTGCAAAAGCAAGGCACAAAGATGGGGTTTGCAAAAATCTTGCCAAACACGAATTCAAAGCAGTGGGACCAGTTTGAACACTCTGTTCTTGATTGTTCTCCTGTTGTGGTTTAACACAGTTGGCAAATAAGCCTCAGGTAGCCCCTTGCTCTCTCTCCCCTCTGGTGGGGTGGGGGAGAGAGTCAGAAGAGTAAAACTGGGCAAAGTTGTGGATTGAGGCAAAGACAGGTTAACAGGTAAAGCAAAAGCCACACATTCAAGCAATTTATCCACCCTTTCCCATGGGCAGGCAGGTGTTCAGCCATCCCCAGGAAAGCAGGGTTCCCATCACACCTAACACTGACTTGGGAAGGTGAACACCATCACTCTGAATGTCTCCCCCTCTTTCTTCTTCCCCCAGCTCCATATGCTGAGCTGTGGTGTGGGGTATCCCTTGGGGCAGTTGGAATCAGCTGTTTGAGCTGTGTCACTTCCCAGCCCCTTGTGCATCCCCAGCTTCTTGGCTGGGCTGAGGGGCAGAAGAGGCCTGGGCTCTGCGTAAACACTGCTGAGCAACATCAAAAATATCCCTGTGTTATCAACCCTGTTTCTAGCACAAACCCAAAACACAGCCCCACACCAGCTACTGTGAAGGAAATTAACTCCACCCCAGCCAAAACCCCCACATCACCTCACCTGCCTTGCACGTGGTGCAAGGATCAGAGACTTTTGGCACATCCCAGTCACACCTGGGAACTGGCTTAAAAGGAACTGGCAGATCCCTTTGTTCTGCAAAGCCTGAAAGCCAGAGGGCTGTTTGATCAGGGCTTTACCCACCCACCTGCTGCCAGGATCCAGAAGGAGGCAGGTGGATGCTTTGACCCACTTGCAGATGTGCTGGATGGAACGCTGTGGTTTTGTGCCTCCTGCAGAGGCCAGCGAGACCTCTGGAGATGTTGCTTTAATTCCCTCAAATGGCTTTGGCAGACATGGGTCAAATGACTTAAAATGAGGCGCCTCCAAAGACACAGAGGCAGGACTCCATCCCTAGGGGCTGGATTTTAAATGGTGGGCAGCCTGAACGTGGCAAACAGTCAACAGATAAGTGGGGAAGTGAAATGTGGCTCAGACGGTTTGTTTTAGAGGAGACCAGAGGCGCAGTCTGGACTTAGATATGTGTGTGTACACACATGGGAAAAATCTATATTGCTATTAAAACTGGAACTGCTGCTCTGTCAAGACATTAGCACACTGACTCTGGAGGAGTGAGGCTGCATACTGTAATAGGCTTGGGAGGTTTATTCCGTGCCTTGCAGATGTGGGACTGTTGACACAAACCAAGAATTGGTACCTCTTTTAGAAAATTGCCATTATGAGAAGACTCATTAGAGATAATATTCTCATTTCCTTTCTGGCAGCAAGTCTGCCAGCTAAAATAAACAGTAGGATGCTTTTCACTGAGAGGAAAAGATATATTCCTGTGTTGTAATCCAAAGGGATAAAATGCATTCGTTTTTCAAAGCAGCACAGGTCATTTATCTGCATTGTGGCTTTAGCATAGGCAAGATTTTAGTTACTAAGTTTCCACAGGACAGCCTTAGGTCTTGATGGGAGTCTTCCAGTGGACAGGCTGAAGTTTTAATTTTGGTTTTGAGCCAGGCTCTGCAAGAGTCCCCAAGTTTCAGGTTCAGTTACTAAACCTTAGGTCCCTTACCCTTACCAAAGGATTGTAAAGGTTCAGTAAGCCTGAGGTGAGAATCACACAGGCCAAGTTTAAGAAAGCTCTTTGCTGTTTAAGAAAGCAATATTACCTCGGGTCAAGGCAGGCTAAAGGTCTGGAATTTTCTGAGACAGAGTGAAATGTGAGGGATGTGCCAAGTCACGATGCCCAATGCCTGTACTTTGTACCGCTTTGGGCGCTGCAGTTCATCCCAAAATGAGGATGTTTACTTCTCCGTGTAACCCAGCTTTGCCAATGGGATTTTGGAGAGACTTTAGAGGACTAAAGCTTCTCCCTTGGCCAGCAATCCCTCATGCCTTGTTTTGGCCCTGTCCCAGTTAGAAAATCGCCTTGCCCTGAGGGGAGAGATGTTTTCATTGCTTCCCTCACACTGCCGTGCCCCAAGAGCACGCATGAGATAACATTGTGTTCACATTAAAAAAAGCCCTAATTCCCGGTGCTGCAAATCTGTGACAATCACCAGCGAGTCTATGCTCTTTGGGAAAGCAAAACAGTGCTGACACTGGCTCAGGAGCACAAGCCCAGCTCCTGTCACCAACCACTGAGAGTTGGGAGAGCTTAGTGCTTCTTGAGCCGCTCATGCAGGGGAGACCCGGGTCCCCAGGGACCCCCAGCTGGCTGTTTCTGTCCTAAATCATCAAAGCTTGGCACTGCAAAGGCCTGCCAGTGTGTCCACAGGTGTTTGCCTGTTGAATACCACCTTCTTCTTGCTTGGGAAGGGCTGCAGCACTTGGCCACGGGTCAGTGCTGAGCAAACCACGTTGCTGTCGTTTCGTGTTTGACACGGGTCACTTAATCCAGGTGTTTATGGGCACAAATATCACGAGGGAGGGCCCAGAGATTCCTCTGGCTCCAGATCATGGGCAAGGTCAGCTCAGTGAGTTTAAGCACACTAAAAGTAGGACTTGTCTTTTCTCTGAAGAAGGGAAGAAGTTGGAGCCAGACAATTTTTGGAGAAACAAGGCAGCCCCTGCTCTCTGTGTTCTCTCTCCCTCCCATTGAGTGGGTGACAGTATGTCCAGCTGAAGCAATCTGGAAGAACTATTGGCATTTTAAAAACACCTGTGCTCAGAAATATTCAGGCTCCTTATTCCCCACCAAAATCCAGGTGGAAAAAATGTATGCACTTGGGACTTCCAAAGGAGCCCCTAGGAACCTCACCCCACCCTAAGCTCGTGTATGACTGCAAGTGGAGGCCAACAGCTCCCACTCAAAGCCCAGCTCCCAGTATAAAGCCAAGGATGGGCCACAGTCCACTGTGGACATCTGCTGTATGGCTCTGGAGTCTCTGTCAGGCTGGGTGATGACGTGTTGCTGGAGTGAGGACAGAGTCTCAAGCCCCAGGATCCTTCCATGGCTTCTGCCTACCCTTTGCTAAGGCAAAACTTTCCAGGTAACGTGGGAAAGACATTTTGCCTGGACAGAGGTAAAAGTCCTCAGGATTTGGCTTCAGAGGGAGAGAGAGAGGTATTCCATTTAACTGTATTCCTACCCAGGATCCTCTTTCTTGTTTAAAGAAGCTATTTGAAACAAATGAAGGTTCCTGCTTTGCTTCAGTGGGCTGACACATCTCATCCTTTCTCATCCTCCCCAGAGAACTGTGCTGGCCCTCCTGCAGTGCACTGGGCTGTGGCCTCCCTCCCAGCCACACTTTCAACTGGGGCCACAACTTGCTGGATGCCTTTTTAGGGATTCACATGAAGAATAAATCAAAACAACAGAATCAGACCAAAAATTAATTGCTTTTCCATCCGTTGAAAGTCAAAAAAACTCCCCTGCCCCCTCTTTCATTCACCAGTCTGTTTTCTATCTGCTTTTGACCGTCACCTGGTTTATTTAAAAATAAAATACAGGCAAGTGTTTTGATTATCTATTGTTGAGAAACTATTAATTCAAGGAAATGTTTGCGGTGGAAGGAAATTTAAGTCAAGTAAGATTTAATCTTGTAATAGTCCTGGGAGCAGTGGGAGTGCCTGCAGGGCTGGCAGCATGGGACGTGATGGCCGTGACACCCTCCCCTGCCTCTGGGATGAGCTTCACCCTGGCCCAGCACACCCCAGGAGTTGTCCATGAAACACCCAGCTATTCCTGCTCTCCAGAGAGCCAGAAGTTTCATGAGAAAAGGTCCCTTTCTGTCTTATTCAGGGTTGTTGCTCCAGTCCAAAAGAGAACAAGGAGACAGGAGTGAGAGTGACCCCCAGCTCCACATCTTTATGCAGTGTGGGAGCATTTTCTGATTTGCAAAAGAGCTGCATTTCCACAGAGGGTGCCTGAAAGTGGGTGATTCCTCAGATTTTCTCTGCTAATGCCTGATGCATTGTGCAGATACAGATGTAGTTCCAAATGGCAACAGCTCAATGCAGGGTAGGATCCGAGTCCAGGGTTTGACCCACCTCACCAGTATTACAATGACAGAGGCCTTTTGGGTAACTCAGGCCTGAGTGAGATGTTCTCAATGGCCAGGGATACTCAGACCCACACAGCAGGACCATCTTCTAGGCTCATTTCTGTGTCTTGAGGCAGAACCTTCCCTCCCCAAACCCAGAGTCCCAGATCTGTAATGCCTGGGGTGACAAAAGGCAGAGAGGAGATATATCCTCAAATGCTTTCTCAACTCACAGCCCAGCTTAGGTGGAATGAAAGAATTGTAATAGCAAATAGTAGAAAAAAATACAATAGTAATAGTATTAGTAAATAGTAATAGCAGTATCAATAGCAACAGTATAAATAATGGTATAAATAACAAGTATATAAATGATAATAGAGATGAGGGGGAAAATCATTCTCTTTAACCTGAGAAATGAAGTTTTCACCTAGAACAATCTAAATTCATGCTTCTGGAAAACTTCTGCAATGTCTCTCTTACTTCAAGGGCTCCGGTGCCACCAGGAACCAAGCAGGAAAAGCGAGCAAGGCAGAGCAGGAGCTGATGTGACAGCAAAGACTGAACTGATTTTAATTTACCCAGACAGCCCTGACATCCCTGCCTGCCCAAAGGAAGCTGTTACTAATGGGCTGGGTGACATGCTGCAGCAGGTCCTTAACCTGGGCTCTCAGCTCAGGGAAGCAACACATATCCCTCCCCTGGGAGAGACTCCACGTCCATCCCAGGGCATGGCTCACTCATCAGCAGGGAGAACAGGGGAGGATGAATAAGGAGGAACCAGGTGCTCCGAAGGTGGAGGAAGCTGTGGAACAGCTTTGTGCTGAGGTGACCCATGAAGGCAGAGCCTGGTTCAACCTCATCACACTGTTTGCCAGAGCAGGACAGGCTGCTGGCTCACCATCCTTCATGTGCTGGAAGCTCCTACAAGACCTCTGTGGTGCAGATTAGGGTTTTAAGGAGGTGAATAACAATGTCTTTGGGACCCAGGATAAACATGGCTCAGCAAGATTCTAGCAGCATTACCAGAAGTAATTCAGAAGTGCCAAAACACTTCCTACACTTCTATTTATCTGTGTGCTTTTCTCAGCACTGAAGGAAGAAGGAGACAGGGACCCAAGCAGCCTCCATTCCTCCTGGAAACATGTCCATTCCTGAGCATGGCCATGGAGGAGAATGACAATGGATTAGGTTGGAAAAGACCTCTGAGATCATCAATACCTTTGACTGAACACCTTATCAACTCAAGCACGACAGTAGTTGCCATGTCTGGTCATTTCTGGGGCAGAAAGATGCTCAGGCTGACTTGAGGGGCAGGTACCCTCTATTCTAAGGCCCTCAGAAAAATCAAACCCCACAGCCTTCCTCTTAGTCCCTTTTACATGCTCAGGTTCCCTCCTTCTCCCTCTGCTATCTATATTTAGCCCGCTGAGCGCAGACATGGAAAGACACTCCAAACAAATTCCTGTGCAATCCACAAATCCCTACCTGGGCTGATTGCTCAAGTTGCCTTATTAGCATCACACCTGCTTTAAGCTGCTGGGACTTCCAAATTAGATGGAAAAACATGCAAATACCGTGTAGCTCTCTGGCACATTAGCATGATTCCTGCACAAAGGTGGAGACTGCTTGGAGGGGGGAGAAGCAGTAACATCGTTTGGCTAATTATCAAAGCAAGCAAATTAGGAGAGAGGAAGACTTGAAAAAATAAAATGCATAAGTATCAATGTAGACTGACTGCTGTAAGGATGTCGTGGCACAGAGAGCAGCTCACCTGGATGGCCACAGGTATCCATGAGGGGGATGCTTGCATCCCAGGGACTGGTTTAGTTTTCTGTTTTAATAATCAGAAGGGAAGCTTCGGCTCCTTGCTGGTGGAAAGGGAGGTGTGAGACTCCAGTGATACTCACATAAATGATATTAAGAGAAAAAATGGCAGCATCAGGGATGCCAGTAGTGGGGACATGCCACATCTACACTTGTCTGAGTGACCAAAAACTTCAGGCCTTTAGGTGTAAACTTTTAAAGATGGGAAAAAAGTCTGTTTCATGAAGTGTATCTAGGAGGAGGCTCTGCAGGCAGTCTGCGCCCTGCCTGCCTTCAGAGTGTTTGGCTTTGCCATCTAAAAATTTTTTAATTATTATTTGATTGAAAAAACCCAATATTTCTTGCTCCGTTTTTTTAATTCTTTAAGATGAAATTACAGTTTGGTAGAAGGAGCATGAGGCAGAGAGAGGTAACAGCAACTTTTGAGCAGTTTCAGAAAAAAACAAGGATGCCACAGCCTCTTGCTGCTCTTTTTCCCCCAAAAAATGGCACATCTGGCCCTGTTGGCTATTGGGGTGCCAAATCCCTCTGGGAGCAAAGCCCTCAGCTCTCCTGTATCCAGGAGCATCTGTGCTGTCCTCAGTGACATCATGAGCCACTTAAAGGCCACAGGCCCATCTTCTTTCCTTGTGTCTCATCTTCAAAGGACCGAAAGCTTCCACACCCTTTCTCCCAGAAAGCCACAGCAGTTACCGCAGACCATCTGATTTTTTGGTGTTTTTTGTTTGGTTGGTTGCTTGGTTTGTTGTTGTTGTTGTTTGCTTTGGTTTTTTGTTTTAATAAATGCAGACGTGTCATTCTCCCAGAAACTCAGAGTTGGAGGATCCTACTAGTTTCCTCTGTTGTCTTTTGGGACATCCTAGCAGGGTCCTGCCTGGGCAGTGACGGTGCTGCCTTGCCCTGTGTCCTCCCCACAGCTCCTGCTGCCAAAGAACGGTCCCTCCTGCCCAGACCACCAGGAACGGGAGAGTGAGTGTGCAAGAAGAAAACAGCATCGTTCCTGATCTCACACAGGCCATGGGAAATACGTGTCCAGCACCTGAGGCCAGACATAAAGACCTCCTTCTCCCTGCAAGAAAAAAAGTTTGTCCTATCTGGAAATGGACAGTGGGGCCAAAATTGCTGCCGGATACTTACTTAGAAATCGCTTCTCGTGTGCTTCTTTTGTTCGGGATGAAATGGTCTGACTTTTATCGCTGAGTAATATCAACAGTCAGCTCCCCTTGCTTTGGGATGGCCTCAATTTTCGTGACTGCTCGCTGGAGTCTTAAAAGCTTGTTTTCAGTTGGTTTTGCTTGCAAAGCGCAATTAGCACTTTGCACGCATTTGATCAGGTGCTAATTTAACTCAGGGGACAATTTACCTTCCTAAACATATGCTAATAGTTCTCTTCAAGAAAAAGAAAAAAAAAAGAAGGAGGGAGGGGGGAAGGGAGGATGACGAGACAGGATAGAGAGAAAGCGCCCCATAAATTATTTTTAACTGGATCAAAATGATGACATTCATTTTCCTACCCTTCCCTGGCTGAGTCATGCAAACCGTCCCGAATATGAGGATGTGCAGCAAGGACAGCAGCAAGCAGCTGGGGGAAAGAAGGGCTGGAGAAGCACCCAGGAATCTGCACCGTCCTTGGGTGGCTGCTCTCCCCGTGCAGGGAGCCCTGTGCTTCCCGAACCCGTCCTTCCCCACTGCTCCACACTCCGTGGCTTGGCCATGGCATGGGCTGGAGGGACAGGCATCACACCGCATCATCTGAACCCAAAACACAAGATTTGTATATATTTCTTTCAACTGAGGGCATTCAATGGACATGCAAATTGCTGAACTGGGGCAACTGAGGGGTCAATAATATATCCTTGGTCTGGAGAAGTGGGGAATGAAAGCACTGCTTATCTCACCAGCCTTACCAGGAAGGTGCTGTAACCAGCACTGCAGCCTCATCCTTTTCTCAAATGACTTTTTCTTCTTTTTTAATTTTTTTTTTTTTTTTACAAAAGCTCTGGTCAAGGGTCAGCAAGCAGTTCGGTACCCACCTAGCCCACAGAGGGGTTTGTCTCCCATATATCTGCTGTATTTAGGAAAATAAAAATCAGTTTTCAACAAAAAAAGGCCCTCAGAAAAATCAAACCCCACAGCCTTCCTCTTAGTCCCTTTTACATGCTTGGTTCTTGGAAGGAAGCTCCTTAAAATCTGAGGAATGTGAACAACACTGGTGACTTCCAAAAGCTTTTGCTTCTATTGTAACTCACATTGCCTGGCACAGCAGAGCCCCTGCTGAGCCCTGGATTTGTAGAACCTCCATAAGAGAGTCAAGGTCTTTTTTTCCACCCTCATTTTGTATGAGTTACGCTGTAGCTATTCCATCACTGCCTCAGATGGTTATTCAACAACTGAAAAATTTCCCTGCCAGAGATATTTCCCGGCCCAAAATCATATTTCACGCCACCTTTTGTTTCACGCAGGATCCGAAAACAAAGTTTATGAGCGTGGAGACCGATCCTAGCAGATCCCCTGCCATTTTCCTCTCAGTGATGCCACCCTTCAGAAACTCTCGTTTACCCTGAGAGCAACTAATTTACTCTGGGGAGGGAAGGAGGGTGTGGTTTAACAAAAACTGCCGGCATCTCACTGTAACACAGGGCAAACGAATCTACATAACCCTCCTCAGAACAGCAGAAATGCTTTCACTCCTGTGGTCCAGGGAGCATGTGGGATGCCAGCAATTACTTGCTCCTGCTCTTAATGTGAGTGAACCAAAAAGAGAGAGAGTCACAGCACCACCCCAAACCTTTGGTTCGCCAACGTTAATGTCACTTTAGTTGAAGTTACCAGTAGGTCCATGTTTCTGCTTGGCCATGGGCTGGGAAGATAAGCTCAAGACTAGTAATTTTAACTTTTTTTTTTCTTCCTCTAATTTTAATTTGGTATAGCTCAAGAACTGGTGGCTTCCTAATTTCCTTGAAAACACGAGATGCTGCTGGCCAAGGCAGGGTTACCCAGAGGCACACGGAGAGTCTGAAATGCAGAGTGATGCCTTGGGACACTGCAGGCAGAAGGATGCCAGTGGAGGTACAGGCAGCATCCTGGGATCTGTAACCAAGTGCGTTTTCCCTTTACATAACCCCTACCCATCCCACAAATATATTCATTTACATTCTTTTCCTGCCCTAAACTATTTCCACTTTGTTCAAATTGCTTTTGCACCGTGTCTAAAACCCCACAGGTCCCTTCAATTCACAACTGCTGTTATTTAGTGAAATGTTTTCCCTAGGTCAACAGACTTTCATTTCAGGGTAGATAATCCTCCGTATATCCCCTGCGGGAGGCAGGGCTCTGCTCTGCAACTGAGAGACTCTTTGTCAGGGTAATAAACTGGAGGCAGGATTTAGAAGAAATTACCTAGAAATTGAGTCCTTTGCTGCAGCTTTTTATTCCTCCTTCAAGTCATGTTTTCTTAAGGGCTTTTAAAAAATAGGGATCAAGAATGTGTGTTATCTTTGCAGAACGACAGAAAGGCAGCAGACAGATTAGTGTGGCTGAGAAGAGCACACAGGCCACTACAAAGGCAAAAAAAGGCTCTACCTGTAAGTAAAGATGAAAAAAAAAAAACGTTTGGAGTTTGTTGTCTTCTGTATCAAAATGTGCACTTAGAAACATTGTTGATTTGTCTGGATTTTAATTCCTACATGGCTTTCCTGAGACAGTAAAGTTTTCTAATATCATCTCCTTAGCAAAATATGATTAATTAATTACATACATAGGTATGTTTTATATTTAAATACATTTTATGTATGTAATGAATATGATAAATATTCATGATATTAGTGTGTAAAATATTATAGCCTTGCTTAGCTTATGACACCAATGAATTTGAGCTTGAGTGTCTTTCCTAAGAGGCCATTCTTAGCTTGGTAGTATTGACCTCCTTGGTGCTGTCTTACTTTAAAGGTTGGCATTTGAAGAAATGAAAAGGTGTCTGATTTCCATCTTCCACATTTACACTCTCTCTTTAAAGAATAATGGCATTTTCGTGCTTTCTGTTGCTTCACTAAACCTTTACGGTTCTTACTACTGTCTGGTTATCTCTTAGAAAGAGAACAAACTCACTTCTTAGACAAAATATAACCATTCATCAGGGTCATTTCAGTTTGTAAAAATATCCATGAACCAAGGAAGCTCTTCCCTGACAGTCGATCCAGAATTTTTCTGAGGGCCTGCAAAAATCAGTGGCCTTTGACTCTTGCAGGATTCACTGAGCCCTGCTGAAAACCTCACCACTGCAAAGCTTTTAAGACCCTGCACTGGCGTGGCATTTTGTCATTTATTAATGGATTAAGAGAAGTATTTTTACAAGCTCTGAGGGCTGCCACCATTTCGTGTGTCAGAGGCACATAAAAAGCACAGAGGAGAAGGGAACTCCTGGGTCACCGGAGTTGTGTCCCTGCTGTGGCAGACAGCCAAGTCCCATAAGCCTAGACATAAACCTACCATGTTGAAGCCCACAGATGCTGGGGGACAGGAGCCAGGGAGGTCTTGCTGCCTCTCTTGAGCTTTGGAAAACGTTCTAAAATGTCCTCAGTCTTCAAGACTAACTTCTAGCCTATATGTTTTTCTGATTACCTGAAGTTGTTCACCTCAGAAGATAAGGCTGACACAGGCAGTTCCCTCGTGTCCAGTGTGAGGATGTACAAAAAGAATAAGCTCAGGCCCTTCAGTCTCATCCTGTAAGGATGGAGTAGTCTTTTCTGTTCTGGTGCCAGATTCAAGTCCCTTCCCTGGGAGATTGGCAGTGTGCCCTGTGTGTTCCTGTTGAACCCTTAGAAGTGACTGGTACAACCACACTGACTGTTTCACCTTCCTCTAACGGAAACGTCATTTTAGAGAGGCCCCAAAACACCTTAAATTCAGTAAATTCTGTGATACATAGAGGTTAGCTTGATCCTCCCTCACTACCATACTCGTAACCACTTTTCTCCTGAAGTAATTGCTCTGGGCCCCTGTGTGACTGAGATAAGTTTAATGCACCTGCACTTTCTTCATTCTCGTCCCTGTCTGTGCTCTACAAGCTGCTCTCCAGCCACGTGATGCTGGTCTTTTATGAAGTGCACCCCTTGCCAGGTGGGTTTCACCTTGCCAGGGTGCCAATGTGTCACTTCAATAGAGGGAGGCAAACACGACACTGTGCTCTGGACATGCCATCATTAGCACTCACACTGGCAGCTGTGGTTTTTTAATGCTAGCTGTAATTTCTCAGAAGTCAGGCAACACGAGCTGAAATAGGTGTTTAGCAATATTTATGGTTCATGCCCACCATCTGATTTGTCTTCCTGTCAGCCTTGCATCGTCTGAACATTAATTTTTCATTTTTTTTTAGAAGCTAATCTGTGAAGAGGGAGGGAGGAGGAGAACAGGAGAACTGGGATCTGTTGGCAGAGCAGCTGCCTCAGTGAAAATTCAGGCAGGTGGTTTTTCAACAGTTATCATAACGAGGAAGCCAATACAAAGCAGGAGAAAATAAAATGTTGCGAGGTTGCCTCTGTATTTCTCAGTCAAGAGCCAAAACCTTCACCTTTGGTATTTCACTCAGGGCCAAGACCTGGGTTTGGCAAGGGGGCAGGAGGGGAGTGAGGGGTCAGGGGAGGGGGCCACCTCGCACTCTAAACATTGTAATCTAATAAATAAGGAGATTATGCAAGAAAGAGATTGCTACTGATGCAACTTGAGTCAAACTCCGAGAATATCCATGAGATAGTCAAGAAAATTGTGGATGTCTGGCCTGAGGACAGAAATCTTGTGGCCCTTTGCTGGTTAAAGTGGGGAAGGGAGCAGCAAATGGGATGGAGCTTCCTTAAACTTTGTGATACAACCCCCTCCACCCTTGTGCCAGTGGCATTGTGAAACCCAAAGGCAGAGATCCAAAAGAGACCTGGAACTGCATTCACCTTTTGTGAGGTGATCAGGGGACCATGTTCCTTCTTGCAGAGCCGTTGTCAAGGACCACCCTGTGGCTTCCTCCCTGGCTCCCAAAGAGTTTCCATGAGGAAAGAAGTCTCTTGTGAAAGCCCAGAAGGACCTTGGCCTCATCTGGATCAACCCTCCAGGAGTTTCCCTGCTCTATTTAGGAAGCTGACTGGCAGACGGGGTAACAGTCTCTTTCACCAGCATCTTTCACCACCATCCAATTTTCACCTAGGGTACACTTGGTGCTGGTTCTTCCCATTGATCATCATGCTCCTTTTTGTTCCCGTGTTCCACTGGCCAAGTTCATTTATCACAACTTGGGTGTTTCCATCCACCTTTTTGCACAAACAAGTCTCAGACAGGAGACCTGTTCCTGACTTCACAGACTCGGTGATCCTCCCAGCTGGCAAGGGAACAAGACTGTGGTAGTGCCACAGCCCACGTGTCAGAGGTGTGCAAGGAACAGGTATAAACCCTGAGAGGCCTCAGGTGCACTTTGATCCATTAAACTTCTTATTCTGGTGGTGCTGATGTTTGTTTGTTCTCTGGGAACTGCCTTGAGTTGTCTTGCTTCAGGTTGCTGTCTAAATACCAATTTTTAGTGGAAATTTTCTGTGCTCAAGACCTCCGCTGCTTGGAAGCCTCTACAAATAAAATTGACGCAGTTCCAAGCAAACAGTGTGTGGAGAAGAAGGAGAAGTTCTTTGGTCCCTGCTCTGCTTTAGGACCTGGTGCTTGTCCTGCTGGGGCCCATGGCAAAAGCCCTCCAGGGGCAGGATGCTGCTCTGGAAAGGCTGGAGCTGGTTGGCTGGGGAGATCTCATGCACAGATTGGATTTGCTTGGCGTGGCATTTTGTCCTTCCTGACATGCTGCTGCCAAGACATTGGACTGTGGGGTCCATTTCTGCTGGGCTACTACAAAATAGTATTTTGAGGTGCCTTGAGATGCTCCCCCACCCCCTCACCCAGTGCTGTGCAGCTCCTCCTTGTCCTGCTCAGGAGGAGGATAAATGCTCCTTGCTCCTGCTTTTGAGAAGAGCATCACCCTGTGCTTCTCTGAAGGCCACCTGCAGTGAAGTGAAAACTGTCTGCAGGGAAGTTTTACTGTTTTAATTTTTTTTTTTTAATGGAACAATTTTTCCAATCCTACCTCCTGCAAAACTGGTTGACTTAGTCATCCTGGGCTCCAAATGTGCAGGGCTCACTGGGAGACAGCACCTGTCATACAAGTGCTGTAAAATGAATTATCCTCTACAGCAGCCTCNAGGGAATTTTTATTTTTTTATTTTTTTTTTTTTAATGGAACAATTTTTCCAATCCTACCTCCTGCAAAACTGGTTGACTTAGTCATCCTGGGCTCCAAATGTGCAGGGCTCACTGGGAGACAGCACCTGTCATACAAGTGCTGTAAAATGAATTATCCTCTACAGCAGCCTCTGACATCTTTGGTCCTCCTGAGGCCATAAGTGAGTGCCAGGTCCTTGTCCTGAGATTTCCCCCTCTCCGGCAGTGAAAAGTTCCCAGGTCACAACTGCTGCTGAAACGTGGGGTAAAGCCATGCTGAAGTCAGTGATAAAATTCCCACAGACCATTGTTCAGACCTGGATTATGCCCAGAGGTTTCATTTTTCCCTGCTGTTTATCTTATGAGCCTTTTCCTTTTGCATATGCACACGTGCAGATATGGACACACAAGGCATGAAACAGAGTTATTTTAATGCCCGTTTATTTTATAACACAAAAGGCTGGCTCCAGATCAATAATCTTCTGTTTTCAAGGCTTCAGCTAGTTTTGCTGGGGTGTGGCATTCCCTACCTTTCACCTGAAATGCTGATATACAGGAGTTATCACCAATGGTTCTGATAACAGATCACAGGCGGAAACTTTCCCATTGCTCTTCAGCCTGAGGGAGAAACCACATGCCTGTGAGCAAAAATGAACAGCTGGGCATTTTTGCCTCGCTGGGGAGTGCAGAAACCTCAGGTCTTCTCTTTGTTCACCTTGGACTTGGCTCTTAAAAACACAGAGGTGTGCACGTGGTGAGTGTGGTGCCCGTGGCCGTGGTGGGCATGAGGCACCCGGTTCCCTTGCCTGAATACACAGGCAAGAATGTAAAGTTTGGCCACAAAACACCTCCTGATGCTCAGCCTCTGTGCACAGAGCATGCAAACAGCTCTGAAACAGCTGCTTGCAGCCCGTGGTCACGATCCACTGATTCCCAACAGCCGAGTATCAATCACATGTGACTCTCCTTGAGGTGACACAGGATGGGGAGGGGTGTTAAATGCTGCAGCCACGGTGTTTCAACAGATAGTGTTATATGGGTCTCGTACCTCCCCTTTGGATTATCACCCAAACACAGCAGTCCTTTTGTGCCTGACTGCTGGAAGTCCCCAGGGGAAAATATTGTCCCAGTCAGCCAGGCCATGTTCCCTTGGAGGGAAGTCTGGGTAGGCAGCAAGTTAGTGAAGGTCCAGGGAGACCTCCACTAAAACCTTTCCCTTCAAGTCCAGGTGGTGGAGTAGCATCTCTTGCTCCTCTGGTGGCTCCCCTGGAAGACAGTAAGGAGAGACTGCAAGCTCAAGTGGAAGAAGTGGGATGTGAGGCTTGGGAATACTTCTTTTAAATGAGTTTTCTTTGGGGTAATGATATCATGAAATAAATCAGGAGGGAGCATCTCATCCTTGAATCACTGTGGAGCCCACCTGTGACATGACTCATGGCCTTGGTGACTTATTTGGGATGACTGAACCTCATGAGAGCCCTGTGATTAAGCAGCCACCAGCGCTCGTGAAGTGCCTTGACTTGTCAGGGCACCAAATATAGAAGGTTCTGGTCAGACTGGAGGAATGTTTTGATGAATAAAGATTTCCAGGGGAGCTCACATTAGCCCACAACAGCAGGAAGAACAGTGATTTTTTAAAGTGATGCTCCCAGCCCAAATTTGGCCCTAATTTAGCTAAGAAAGAAGATATAATCTAAGCACTTTCTGCACGAGTGCTAATGCAAACGCCCTCACCATCTGCTTTATTTGCACACACACACACAGAGTTTATAATATTCCAATTCTCCCCCATTGCTTTTTCAGATTGCACATCCCACTGCAGCGGGAGCAGCAAAGTGGGATTGTCCCAGGCACGGCTCCTGGCCCAGATCTGACCCCAGGTGTGCTGTGCCATGCTGTGGTGGGCACCCAGGTGCTCCCTGACCTCACCTCTCCCTGGGGAAACCATGGTTTCGTGAGCTGGCGTGCGAGGTGATGCTGCCTGTGCGTCCATCCTTGCCCCGACCTCAGGTATCACAGCCCTGCTTTCTGCCCTGGCCACCAGGGTTGACCCCAGGGGAGCCAGTGCAGGCTCCAGCCATTCCAGGACTCTCACCAGTGTGCCCCAGCTCCAAGCCCTGCTCCAGCAGAGGGGAGGGCTGGGGCTGCCTCCGCCAGCCCACGCGCCGGATGGATTAAGATGCGCTTCACACATCCCTCAGCGTGACTGCAGAGAGCGATGTCCTTTAGCAAATGGTAAATAATTGACACTTCGCTCTGCTGGCAGCCAGCACCCCCCTGTTGGCAGCTGAGTTTGTCATTTTGCATCCCCTCAGTGGCTCTAATTTCAAATTTACAGTAACATATGCCCAGAGAGCTGCCGGCCTTCCCCCAGCATCACGAATGCTTATTCCCTGCTGCCCTGCGCTGTGACGGGTGAGGAGTGAGTGACATCTCTGCTTCTGCCACAGGTTTTCTCTTGGTCTCCTGTGGTGGGAGAACAGAACCTTTTTGTTCCTTCTCCTCTGTTTTGTTTTGTTGTTTTTTTTTTTTTATATGACTGGGCAGCTGGGGAACACGGTATTTCCTGTACACTTATTTAGCTGTATGTCTCCCATTAATGTAAATGACAGTTGCACAGCTAAAGCTATCCAGATCCTGTTGAAGATTTACCCCCTGAGTTATTATTTTACAGAGACTTCCCCCTCCCCCTCGCAGAGCTTTTGCTGCAATTATTGTGTGGAGAGAAAATTGGAAGTCCCTGCACAGGAGGAATGAGCAGCTTGCTCAGGAAATGGAAATCTGCACTGGGGAAGGGTTACAGAGGGACAGGCAGAGTGGGAAGGGTGAAGCCTGACTTTCCCCCTCCAATCTCACTGTGCTATCCTAAGGCATAAGACATCTGCTGAGACCCACAGATCTTTTTGCTGTGAAAGCCTTAAAACAGGGTTGGCAGAAGACTTCTCCTTTTTTTTTTTTTTTCTGTTTAAACTTCATTTGCAAAACAAAATCTGCCTGAAAGATAAGCAGAACACTGATCAGCCCTTTCCTTGTGACAGCTCCCTGGTTTCAATCAGGTTTTTGGGTTGCCTAGGAGGGGAAGCCTGGAGGAGGATGGGGCTCTGTCTCCAGGCTGTTACCCAGCACAGCATCAATGGCCACAGGACAGACAGGGACACCTGGGCAGCAATTCTGCCACTCTCTCCCTGAAGATGGCCATGCCCTGGGAGCTCCATCTCCTCCAGCAGGCATTGCTGAAGGAGTTATCTGTCCCTCTGGCACTGGCCATAAGTTTCAAGACTAGAAGGAGTCATTACAGTTGGATAGCCTGACCCCTGATACAACACAGAGAGTGATTTGTGCGTCAAGCCCAGGACTTTATTTGGAGATCTAATAAATCTCTGGGAAAGGCAGTCAGTCCTGACTTTAAAGGCTGCAAGGCACTGCACTGTGTCCCTGGGTAAGTTGTTGAAGTGGTTAATTATCCCTGTGAAGTGAATACATGCCTTGATTCCCAATCTGAGCTGTCCTGCCTGGGCACACAGGGCATCCTGTCGTGCTTCTTTGGGCACACAGCTCTTCCCGGGGGGGATTGTCAGCCATGGTCACATCACCTCCTGACTTTCCCTCTGACAAGCCAAACAAATTGGATTTCTTTAGACTGATTGACCAGCTCACTTCAGAGAGGGCATAATGCAGCTACATGGATTTTTTTTCCTCTTGTATCAGGAGGTCACACAGGTCCAAGTCGAACGTAAAGTGGAAGAGGGGTCAGGAGTCCATACCCTCAGGGGGTGCCCAAGCCCTCCTAGAATCACCTGTGGGTTAAAGGCATTCCCCGTGAATGAAAGAGAAACCACCCCAGTGTTTAACTTCCTGGCCCAAGAAGGGAGAGCAGAGAGCAGTGTTTATGAAAGTCCTGGCTGGGAAGGCAGGGAATGAACACGCAAAGTATAAGAGATCCTCTGTCAGGTCACTCTTTCCCTATGCTGCATGAGCTAAGTGATCCCCACCCTGTGTGAAGGAATGGGGCTCCTACCCCAAAGGTGGGGGCTTACAGTCCAGGGAGGGTCTGACACACCCCAAGGTTTGCTGGAGGGTGTCCAAAGATGGAGAAGGAAGCTGATGAAGGGTCTGGACCACAAGCCTGATGAGGAGAGGCTGAGGGAGCTGGGCGAACTCAGCCTGCAGAAAAGGAGGCTCAGGGGACAACTTATGGCTCTCTACAACTACAACAACTACTGAAAGGAGGTTGTAGAAAAGTGTGGGTCAGCCTCTTCCCCCAGGTAACAATTGACGAAAGGGAACAGCCTGAAGTTGTGTCAGGGGTGGTTTAGATTAGATATTAGGAAAAACTTCTTCACCAAATGGGTGGTCAAGCATTGGAACGGGCTGCTCAGGGAAGAAGTGGAATCACCATCCATGGAAGTGTTCAAAAAAACACATAGATGTGGCACTTAGGGGCATGGTTTAGTGGTGGACTTGGCAGTGCTGGGTTAATGGTTGGACTTGATGATCTTAAAGGTCTTTGGAAAAAAGACCTTTGGAAATCTCTTGTTCTATGACACCCACTCTGTCCTGATTAACAGTGTAATCCAAGGCCTTCCCAAACAGCACAGGCTGGAGCAGAGCACACTACTCCCTAACCCTGGCAGGTCTGGTTGGACTCAGACACATCATCTTGTCATTCTGGGGGGCTGTTTCACTTGCTGACACCTAAAGGCTGTGCAGGAGCATCTGAGAAGTCTGTGCTTTAGCTGGCAGGAGGTTGATCTCCCACATGGTTTGCTCCCCCAGGAAAAAAATAAAGTAACTGAGTTTTTGGTTCTTCCCATTACCACCACCCAGCTCATCCCCATCCTTCTACCCAGAGCTTGGGATGAACAAAAGGGGCTGTGCCAAGCTGGGAAGAGCCAGACTCTGGGTCAGCCTCTCCCCCTTAAAAGGCAGTTTTCCTTTGCTCAGAATGCGGGGAAACAAAGTTTTTGTCCTTGCTCAGGTCTTGGTGTCCCACACTCCAGGCAGAGGCTCTCAGCAGGCCATCATCAGCCTTCCTGAGGGATGGCCAAAGCCTACCTGGACTGAAAAAATGTAGTCCAAATCAGTAAATACCCTTCAGCAGAAAGCTTCGGTTCTGTCTCACCAGCACTTGGTGCCACCTCACAATTTGCGGGTTCCCCCAGTGTGAGCAAGAGGCCAGCTCTGAGATCCACAATGCAGTCACTGTGGATCCACAGTACAGTGTTTTACAGCTCTCCAGCTGAGGCAGGGGTGACCCTGACCTGTTCCCCAACCCAACCACCCCATGCTGTGCGAGTCCTTCTGGCACGGGAAAAGAGGAGCCAGCTACTGAGGAAGTTACTGCTTCCTACAGCCGAGTTTAGCAGGGCCAGAGCCTGTTCACACACGGAATTCATTCAGAACTGCTCTCATTTCCTGAGCAAGGATCGAGGGGGTCGATTTTCTTTTATCTGGCAGAAATTGAACCACTGAAGGGAGTGTTACTTAGGCTGCCAGGTTGGTCTGCGAGGAGCTGGAGTCTGCCTTGCACTGGGGAGGGGAGGAGGTGAACTGAACTGGGGGATTCTCACAGGACTGGTGCTTTAAAAGCAATTTACAGGCCAGAGCAAGTCGGCCGCTGTGTTTTAAATCGAACCCTCCTCTCTTGAGAGATAGAAACAATTTCCTCTAAAAGGGTCAAAGAGAGTGGAATTAGTCTGCATCTTTTCACTGGAGGTCACTGCATCTTCCCAGCTGCTGCAGGATGGAGTGCTGTGGGTACTTTGGTGTTCAGCATCTGATCCTCCAGCACCTGCATTTCAGGTTTAATGCTAGACAGTGGGTCCAAGAAGTTCTCCTACTTCTTGTTCCTGTATTCCAGCCTGACCTGACCTCTGCAGGAGTCAAAATGAATTCCAGGGTGGGTGCATCTTAGAGCAATGGGCTCTCACCTCAGCAAGCATGGTAGCATTTTTACCCCTCAAGGCATGGTAGAAAAGGGAAAAAGTCAGTGAGGAGTTTAATCCGATGTCTGGTCTCAATGCTCTGGAACAGAAAAGCTTGGGAGAGCTGGAGGTCTGCTCAGACAAGTGCCCCAGCACCACTTGGACGCTGAAAAGAGGGGCTGGTGGCTTTGTCAGCCTGAGCAGTGAGGATGTGCCTGGGGCTGGCAGCTCACTGCAGAGGAGCTGCCAGTGCTCCCTGGGTCTCCAGTGCAGGGCTGGTGGAGGCTCTGCAGGTACATCTTTGCTGTCAGGTAAAGAAAACAAATACAGCACATCTGGGTGAACTGGGATGTTATGGAATGCAAAGACCAGGTGGGGGATTATTTTTATTTGTCATAACTTTTGGTCTTGTGCCAAACTCAGTTCTCTGTGGCTGAGGTACCCAGAGCAAAGCTGGTGTGTGCATACAGGGGGCTTGGAGAGACACCCCACCCCAACACTTCCACATTTCTGCAGACAAAAAGAAGTGTAGCCCTTCGTGTGACTGGAAATCCATTCTCTGTAGGGGTCTTGGTTTCCTAGAGCATTGAAACCTGAGGCACCCATGAACCCATGAAGTGCTCTCATACCACCAATCTCTACCTGCTGTTAACTCCAGACAGTGCCTGAGATGGGAGAAAAATACAGCTCCCAGGCATAAGATGATCATCTTTTGCATGTTAATCCCTTTAATTACTCTCCATTTACTCCTCTTTGTGATGGCTCTGTTATCACAGTCAGAACAAAACCCAAAATCATGTGTTTGTGGAAGGACAGATAAAGGTCCCTGAGAGCCACTCTGCAGCACAGGAGAAGTGAACTGATATTTTCAGTTCCACAGTGAACTTGTGAATTCAGTTCACAAGTACCAGAATTCCTTCTCTGTGGGTCCCCAACAGCCCCTCATGTTGGCCCTCCTGCTCTACTATACAGGTCATCTGGACCATCAGAAGGCCCTTGGGGAAGGTGAGGTGCAGGAGGGAACTGGGGGAACTGTCCTAAGAGTGCAGTGAAGGTGAAGTGCGGTGTCCTTGGCCTCAGCCACCCTCAAAACATACTGTCAGTGTGAACCTGAAGGACTCTGTGCCCCCTCTTGGTGAAGACTCCGTGAATAGGTGCCACCAACATCCTCTAGGGATGTCAGACCCCACACTGTGGGTTGGAGACCCTCTGCCTCTACACAAACCTTCTTATGATACCCTTGCTACAGTAACTTTTTTTCAGGTGTCTGTTTTCCTTTTCTGAACTCACCTGATCACTGTCTTTTTGGTCACTACTTTTGATCATTTTGCTTAAAAAGAGTGTAATAGAAACATTTACGGTTTTCCAGACAATAGAAGGCAGCATCCAGGTAGATTCTTGTTATAGCTTCATTTGTTGCCTACTTATATAATTAATGCATTGAATTAAGAGGCTGGTTTTGGGATTTCTAGTCCTTTCTAGAGGTCCCTTCAAGCCTGTGGGACAGCTGGCACAGGTAAGAGCTGTGTCTGTCCTGCGTTTTAGGAGCTCAACAGAGGTCTGCACTGCCCTTCAGAGGAGGCATTTTGGTGCAGTGGCTTTGTCTGTCTTGGCTTCCTTCACTTTCCTTGCCCTGGAGACTCTAAATTGCCGGGTCATGAGGGGGGCTTTCCAAAGACAAGCCTGAAATAAACCATACCTTGTTTATTTGCCCCAAAGTGCTGGCCATGATTCATCTGCAGATTTAATACCACTGTGTCTAGCTGGATGCCCCTGTTCTATCAATGTCTGTATCTCTCCCTACAGATAATGAGTTTAAAATCATGGGACTGGACAGGATCTCCTGGGTTGTTGTGTCTCATCTTCTTCTGTCACCCACAGTCATGTTATACAACTGCCTTCATTGGCTTGCAAAGCTCCAGCTTAAAATTGGGCAGCACTTTGCTCCTAGGATTCCTGCAGGAAAGCCTTTGCAGCATTCCATTCCTCCAGCAGTCATTAGTGCTGTCATGTCTCGTCTGAGCACAGTCAGGAATAATTCAGAGGCATTTGCTCAATGGCCAGGATTATCCTCAAGATTAAATCACTCATCCCCCTTTTTAGTGGGCATGTTGGAAAGAAAGACGTGGTTGTGGAGAGTGGTCACATCCCCATGGAACCCCCCCAACCTGCAGGGAGCTGCTGGGGTCCATCACAGGGTGCAGGGCCAAGGCACAAGCAGATGTCTCCAGCAGCTCCAGCACAGTCCCGAGCACTGCTGAGGTCTCCATGGCCCTCATGCCCTGGCACTGCTTGCTCCAGGCCCTCCTGGAAATACTGATTCCATTTGCATTTGCCTTGCCTCGTGGCTCACAACCATCTTATGGCTGAGTGATCTATCTCTGCTCCTTTGTGGATAAGCTGCCAGGATACAGCAGAAATTCCTCCTTGCTGTGTCCAAGTACATGGCGGTGCATTTTTTACTGCTAAATTACCTCCCATTTGTCTCAGTCTCACCCTTAAGGGCAACCAGCTCCTCCTACACACTGTTCTAACCCTTATCAGTACCAGCAGTGCCTCCCAACTTCACGTCATTCCTGCATTCTCTACTAGGGTCATTTAGAGAAAATAAGGATTAAGATAGTGTCCAGGACAGCTCCTCGATGAACTCTACCAGGAGCTCACTGCCAGATTTTAATTCCCTTTTCTACATGGCCTTTTTTGTACCCACTGGCTGGTTCTTGACCCAGACTAAATTTCTTTCAGGGCACCTCATCTTAATGAGCACATCTCTGCTTGGCAACAAGGAATCAGGCAGACCTGGTCTCCCCTGTGTCCTGACTAGAGCAAGGCAGGCATAGACTGTACATAGCTGGGAAACTTATCCTTTCCTTTGTTCCATTTATCATGCACTGTCTTGTGCATCCATCCTTCCTGCAGAGTTTGTCCCCACACCTTTATCCTGCAGGGGCCAGGTATATGGCTACTGGTGAACTGGTGTATGGCTACTCCCACCACGTTCCCTGGTCCCTTTGCCTTCTCTGTTCCCAGCTACTCATCTCCCGTCCCCTTCCACAGGCACTGGCCTGGTGGCTTCATGAAAAGCTATAACTATCAGCCTTGCAGTTGCAAATGGTTGTCCTTCCTGCACACCAGGCTGGAGATATCCTTGGCCCCTAGATCTGTTGTGCTCTTTACCTCCACTTCTCTCTCAGCTCACATATCCCAGGCATTTGCTTCCATTTCCCTTTACCCCAATAGCTGCTGCTGACAAATTGTTCATGTTGGAGTGACAAAGTATTTAGTTCATGCTGAGCCAAGGCCTAAAGTACCTGAGCTAAACCACACATTTTTGTGTATTTCCTCCTGCCAGGTTCTTCTTCTCTTTACTTCTCTCCCTTTTGCTCTGTGTTGCTCCCCTCTGCATTTTTAATATTACCGCAGTTAAAGTTTTATAAGCTCGGGCTGGCAATTTTATGGGTGTAATATTCTTACAGTTCAGAATGTTTTTGAAATATTATATTTATTTTTTTCTCCCCACACTCAGAACTCCTTCAGACGGCACAATGGAGGTGGCTTTAAAAGTTTAAAACTTCATTCTCCTCCCCATTTTGGAGCTCTGAAACTTTTTTATGATGGAGTTTGCTTGTGTATCTGAGTGCAAAGGAGGTAGGGAAACAGGGGAAAGGCAATAGGTGACTAATATTGCTGGGAAATGAACTCTGTGCCATCCATTTAATCTATTTTAGCCCTCCTGAACTTGTTTGGGAGTTACTTAGAGGCAGTTGCTCTATCTTGTTACGCTGTGGGAAGATGAGAGACACCAGTTTTTTCAAGCTCTGAGCTGGACAAGTTCACTAAGGTGACTTTCACTTGCAGCCTGGGAAAAATCAACCACACCAAGTGCAGTGCACAAACTCTACAGCAAAAGAGGTGGGTGGACTTGGGCCTTAATGTGCTTCAGCCTCCATTTGCCCCCATAAAACATCCCTCCCCAGGCCCCTTTCTTGACAGAAGGATGGAGTGTGATCCCCCTAAAAAACCCCACCTTTTTGGTTCTCACTTCATTGTCCCCAAGAGGAGTCTGATTTTATAAAAAAAGAAACACAATGGTGACGATTTTTGCTCTTATGGATTATATCTTTGTATCTTCTAATGTATAGTTCCTCTGCAGAGCTGATTGTACATCAGTCGTCTGGATGCACAAGACTCCGAGCATGGATGAGAGTTTGTGGGTTGTGAGGGAACACCCCTGAGGTGTCCAAGGAGTGACATTAGAGACAGTAAATATATGGCAATCTCTTTTTTTGAAGCTCTTTTTCAGCATACCTGTGTTCACTCACCAAACAAATCCTTTCTTCACTTTGAGTCACCTCAAATCCTGTGCCCTAAAGGGGCCCCAACATTGTGAAAGTCCATTTTTCTTGTCCTGAACCATTTCCAGCCAGCCTGAGGTGCTCAGCTGTGAAATCATTTCAACAGTGGTTTCTTCCTAGAGCTCTAGCACAGCTTCCTAAAGCACCCTACTAGTAATTACCAGGCTAGCTTGCAGCAGATCTGGGTAGTGTGTGGTGTTATTCAAGAAAATGAGACACAGTGATTTACACGACCAGCACAAGGTCATGCTGAAGTACTGTAGCAGAGCAGCACTTTCCCTCCACCACACACACTAGTTCTCAGTCTTTGTCTAGTCAATATAACAAAATGTAATCAGCCACTGTCTAAACATCTATCTCTGGGCAGATTTAGCTCAGGATTGGCTGACACTCCTGTGAAGCACCAGTTCTCCACCTCTTTGTGGAGCTGCACATTCCTGGAAGCAGATGGGTTAAAATGAAATATAAACGATCACTCAGTTATAAAGAGGCGAAAGACAATTACTTTGACTTCCATTTTTCAGTCGTGTCTACTTCAGTTTCACTTCAGGGAGTTGCCTCAGCAATTAAACCTTGACTCAGGCACCACATGGCACCATGACACATGCTTCCCACACTGCCTTCCCGTGAATACACCTTTCAGAGCCTTTTACAACACACAGCACAAGCTGGTGTCGTTTGCTACCGTGAAACAACAGCAAAGCTACTTTTTAATCCCTATTTTTCTGTGGTATGATATGTACCTGGATGTTTGCTTGCACGCATATCAACAGGAGAAAGTTACTGTGCACGGGCAGACAGCAAGAGGTCTCATGTTGGCTGTGAATCCAACCAGTCTCTGCATGCTCTGAATAGGTAAAACACCTCTCTGGAATGGCATGGCTGTGGTGGGATTGAGGGCAGGGACATGATCCCATGATCACATCTCCCTCCAGCCTTACTTGCTTGTGGATACGGAACAGAGGTGAACACAGGGGATGCTCCCTGTCCCCCCGTGGAGATCAGATTAACACAAATGCAAGGCAGAGATGCACAGAAAGGGTCTGTTTCTCTACAGCCACAGATCTGGTGGAAACAACTTTCTTTTGATCTGGTCCACTTGGAGAGTTCCATGTCTCTCTCGGTGCTTTGACAGTCAGCACCACTCAGGACACAGAGGGGCCAGGGCTTACCAGGACCTGTGCAGCTTTTGGGCTTGTGACGGGCACCTCCTGTCTCCCCAGGACTACCCACAGACTCATGGCAATTGCTTAAGCTATCCTTGCTTCCCAGGGCTTTTCTCACCCTCCCCGGGCACCTCTTGATTTGCCTGAGGGAGAAAAAGCACATTTCATTGGGAGAAACATTTGATGAGTAGCTCCATTCATTTTCAGGGAATTAGCACCGGTTAAACCAATCATCAGACAAGCAGGCACGGATTTAAAGCCAACAGGGATCATTTATAGCAGCCAGTAGTCTACAAACAGAGCTACAGCTTCCGTTCATATGGTGATAGTGGCGTAGTTCATGCACAGGATTTGGTAGAACATGGCTGTTTGTTACACTGGTCTGTACCACAGGCAGTGTTTGTGCAAAAGCTTTGCGCCTCCTAAGTAGCTGGAGAAAGATTGTGAAGCCTTGGAAAGGTTTCCAGGCTTTCCTGGGCTGGCTGTCCAACCTCAGATCTCGTTCTGCCCACCTTGCCAGAGATACCCAGTGACTGCATCCCACCTGCATGTAAAATTCAAATCTGCCAGAGGAGATGCTCCAGCTGTGCCAGCGGGGTCCCTTTTAGCACAAGTGTGTCCCACCTCAGACATCTGGGTGCCCCTTGGTTCTGGCATCCAGCTGTTGGGTGGACTGATGCAGCCACTCTGTCCTCACCAGTGACAGCAAGATAGGTCAGTGCTACCTCTCACAGCCAGGACAAACTGCCATCCTTCTGATCATGACCAGCTCCAGCAGCACAGATTTGCTGCTTTCCTTATGTCCAGCGCCTTGTGCTTTTCCAGAGGAAACGGGGACAGGAGGCTTTTTCTCTGTGTCTGTAGCTGGCTTCCAGCTTGGCAGGGGATGAGACACAGTCTGATTTCCTATTTATCTGAGCCCAGATGGGTTCTCTCAGTCGCACGGAGTTGGACAGGAAAGCGTCGTTGCATATCTGTAGCCCAGAAGTCCCACAGTGGAAGGATCAGGTGTGGGGCTGGGAGTCATGACATGGATTCAGACTTTGCCGTGAGCACCAGGGGATGAAATGTGCCTTGTTTCTGGCTGTGGGGTCATTGTGGGGTCATCCCTGCTTGGAGCTCGATGCTGGAGGAACTCTCAGCCAAGGACTCCCCCCTACTCCTTGAGAAGCATTGGAGGGCCCTCCTGGCCCACCACCAAACACAAAGGCCACAGGGCAAGGCTGGAAAACCAACTTTTCCCTCCTCCAGCCCTGAGCAGGTGCAGCCTATGCAACGTGAGTGGGATTGTTCCTGGATTAGATCAAGGACCGAACCCTGAATCCCTGGCTCTGGATGGGCTCCCAGGGCTTTCACCAGAGCTTTGCTCTGGCTGTTCTCACCCTTGAGATCTCGTGGCTTCCAGCCAGGCACTGCTGCACAGCTTCAGGCAGCAGTCAGCATCCCCAAAATCACAGCAGTCAGCTGGAGGCGAGAGACCTGCATCTGATGGCTCCATCTCCTTACTCAAGCTCCCAGAACTTCGCTCTTTTTAGGAGCAGGATGATGTTCTGAGGAACAGCTCTGCTTATCTAACACAGAACTGGGAGCAGGACAGCCTGCGGTCTGGTCAGGTCTCAGCTGCCCTTGGGATCCTCGTGGGGATCCTGCCAGGGGCTGATAAATGCCAGCAAAAGGATGTCAAGCTCCAGCAGTCGCCTCCAGGTTTGTTTATCCCTCTGATATTCCACAGGGGCACACAAAGAGTTCCACACGCAATCCGCACAGAGCGCTCTTTATAAAAACAAACAAAAAGGGCCCTTGCTGCTCGAAATCAGCTTCCCTCCAGGTCTATTTTAGCCCATTGCCTTAGCAGCAGCTCCTTCAGAAGCTGGGACTCTGCTGATGAGAGTTAGTCACTTCTGTCCCTCAGCAGGCGTCTCGGTAATTTTCCCCAGCCGGTTACGTCAGCGAAGCCCTGCACCAGCAGCGCTCCCCGATTACACAAGCCCCACTCACAGATACGCTCGGGGTTGGTCCTTCTTAACCTTTATTCACAGCAGGGAGAGCTGCAATAAAAGCTTTGCTGATAAAGCCCAGAAATACATCGATAAAAAGAAAAGCACAGCATCGGCTATAGGTTGTATTTGTGGGAAACTGAAAGGAGAAACAAAGGAGTCGGTTGCTGCCTGTAACGGGCACAGCTGAATCTGCAGCAGTGCTGTCTCCTGAAAAGACAGACACACTTTTCTGGTTCATCCAGCCAAAAGCAGGGACAGAGATTTTTTTTTTCCTCCCCCTGGGGTTTCATTTTTTTTAGTCAAATGCTTTGCAGTCATGGGTTTTGCAAGACTGAGTTACCTCTGTGCTCCCAGTGAGGCACCCTAGAGCTTGCTCACAGATGGTGCAGTAACTCCCAAGTTACAAGATAGGAGCCTCCAAATTATTTTGTTTAAATACATCTCCCCCCTCCCCCCCTTTTTTTTTGGGCAGATGTGCAATTTTATCTTTGTAGAAGGACTCTGAAAGGGGGAAGATGTGGACAATTTTCTTCACCAGGACCTTCTTGAAATGTTTTTATTCACTCAGCTCCAACATCTCCTTAGTTGTCCAAGCCTGTTCTTCATCCCTCAGAATTGTTTAGGTTGCAAGGGATCTTCAGAGGTCATACAGTCCATCTCCCCTGCCACAAGCAGGGACACCCTCCACTAGATAATGGTAAATCCACAATTTCTTGGGTAAACTGTATCCAGGTGATAAAAAAGCAGGGGACCGGGAAAAAGTCACTTGCCTGGATCTCCAGTCAAAAAAATTCCCCTTTTTGCCTTCTTGCCTTGCTGTCTGCCAAGTTTTCCCCCTGCTCCTTGGCAAGCTGTGGAAAAAAGGTCTGTTCCTGACAGCAAGGATGCCCCTACAGACCCCTGCTTGTGGTGGGATCAGAATTCTGCCCTGTCCCAGTGCTAGTGGGGGCAACGTGATGCCCTCTCCTTTTTCCTCCTTGTCCCACTGAGCCAAAGGGTGGCAACAGAGCAGGGCACTGATACTTTAAAAACTTGTGCAGTGGGAAGTTTTTTTCCATGTTTTTTCCACAGCAAGTTCAAAATGAATTGGCTCATACACCGTGATTCTGTTGACTGCTCAGCTCCACATCAGGCACTAAATCTGACTATAAAGAGAAATAATTGACTGACTGCTTGGGTTTTCTTAGGGCAGTAAGTAACTATAGAAACTCCCTGCCTGCCAGACACGGGTGCAGCAGACACGTCTTCGGCTGCCAGAGAGTGTCAGTCAATAAAGCAAAGTTTGCAATAGGTGCTCGGTGCAAAATGCCACGTGCCAGTGTTTCCCCATGGGCAGCAGGATTGCTGAGGTGATGCTGCAAAAGGAAAAGAAAAAAATCACTTATTTTCTCTAGCCGTGAACGTCACAGCTGAATAAATGTCAATATCCGTATAATTGAGCTCAAGAGGTTTCTGTTAGCCACGGTGTTCTTGTTGGAGGGATAGGGAGCTGAGTCAGACAGATAAAACTGGTCTACATTTTTCAAATCATTTATAAGTCCTGGAGCCCTGCAGTCCTGGGCTGAAAGAAGCTGACAGTAGATTTGTGCTCCGTTGGACAAATATTTATGCCCAAGGAAAAATCCAAGCACCTTCTTTCTGACGGTTTTGAAGAAAAACAGTTACCAACATCACTGAAAAGGATGAAGAAGAGAAAGAGAAAAATAGAAGCAAAGCATTTATTGGAGATGGCATTAATACTTTAAGTGACTCAAAGTGGTCAGGGTTTCTCATCTACCAAATGAGGCAGGCAGTCCTTTGCATCCATCCACAATGACATTGTCTCTCCCTTCTTTGGCTCAGCCAGCAAAGTCCGGCACTGACACAGCCTGGGACTGTGTGCCCTGAGGGGAGAACTTGGAAATAGCAGCACTCTGCCAGTATATTCTGGGAAATCTCAAAACTGCAAGATTTTAAAAATGTTATCTGAACCAGCGCTCAGTGCATGGGGAAAAGTAAATAATAATAAAAAAAAAGATGCAGGGAAAGGGTAAGATGTGCTATAAAGTTTGAGAATTCCATGTGTATGGTCAAGTCATGGTAAATGCTCACTGCTGGTGAGAGAGCCAGAGGCTGTGCCCTGAGGAGCCCTGAGAAACCCTGCAGGTCAAGTTACAGAAACACAGAGTGGGTCAGGTTGGAAGGAACCACAGTAGGTCATCTGTCCCAACCTCTCTGCTCAAGCAGGACCATCCCAGAGCACACGGCACAGGATTGTGTACAGGTGGGTCTGAAATATCTTCAGTGAAACAGACTCCACACCCTCTCTGGTCTCTGTCCAGTGTTCGGTCACTGCACAGCGAAGAAATTCTTCTTTCTCATATCCAGGTGGAACTTCCTGGGCATCAGTTCCTCCCTGTTCCTCTTGTGCCATTGCTGGGCCCCTCTGAGCAGAGCTTGGTCCATCCTCTGCCCCCTCCCTGCAGCCCCTCCAGACCTGGGGGAGGTCCCCTCTCAGTGTCTCCTCTGGAGGCTGAACAGGCCTAACCCTCTCAGCATTTCCTTGTAAGAGAGAAGCTCCAGTCCTTTAATCATCTTCATAGACCTCCTCCTCCCCATGTGCCTGTGGTCCCATCCCTGTCCCCTCAGAAGCCCTCAGCCCCCTTCCCCAAAAAGCACAGCAGCAGATAAAGCTGGAAGCTCATGCTGTTCACGCCAAGCCATTGATGAGGGAGTGGAATGCCAGTGTTTACAAGGGGGATGAGGACAGCTTGCTCTGCAAGCCAGCAAGAAACCACCAAGCTTTGCAGGACAAATTGGGACAGGGCTAACGTGCCACAGGCTCTGCAGAACGCTTAGCCTTCGCTCCAGTGAGCTGGGTGGTATTGCAACAGCTCCATCAAATGCTAATCCATCCCATATGGGTCTCAGTGGCTCCAGAAGAGCTCCCTCCCAACCTGAAATCCTGCCAGCACCACTGCAAGACCCAAATGCAGGAGTAATGTGAAACTAAGGTACCATATCTGAGGCTCCAGTCTGCTTCTGAAGTGCTCCCCTTGCCTTTCCAGGGGAGCAGCACCCTCAGACAGCCTGGCCTCAACCAGGTCCCACACTGGCCCCAAGCAGTTTTCCTCTTCTGAAACACAATCCCCCATTTGGAGCCCTCTCAACCACTCAGTGTCAAAAGCATCAGGCACTAAACTGCTTTTGAGGTAGCACGTTCCCACGCAGCACTGTGAAATATTTAATATTAGGATGCTGTATTTGGGACAGGCAGCATTTTTAACAAAGGAGACATGGTGAAACAGCACTTTTTTGTCTCACCAAGCAAACTGTTTGCAAGGAGTATGGGCAGGTACAAAGCAATAAATGAGGTCTTTATGTCTTTTGGACGGAGAAGAAACTGCTTGAATTAATAACTAGCACTTATATCTAGAGGCAGACCCATGTCATTAGGAAGATTAGCAGTAGCCAAGCATTCTTCTCTAAGTGTGGAGCTGCAAAGAGCTCTCTCAGCACGGGCCTTGTTCAGAGGATGTTTCAATCCATCAGGGGCTGAAGGCAACAGAAATCAAACTTGACATTATAAGGTAAACCCACCCAGTCCCTGCATGGGCCATCCTTAGCTCTGTCACCCAACACCCTCCACATGGCAGCACTTCTTGGCTGCAGACAGAAAGGGACTTTTGAGGACCTGCTACATCATGGGGATACGTCCCAGGAGGATTGCTCTGATCCACTTGGAGACCAGTCCTGCTCACCCTGGGGTCTGCAATATGCCACAGCTGGAGCATTAAATACAAGCATCAATGTAAGTTCTCCCCACAAACACACGCTTGACACTAACTTGGTACTCCCTTCTGGCCTCCTGTCTAATGAGGACTTTGCTTAGTAATGCAATTAGCACACGGGCTCCGTGGGTAATAAACCTGCTCACAGAGCTGTGAGCAAGTGCTCTCAAGTGGGGGAGGCCGGGGGGATACGCACAGCCACCACCTCCGTGACGCCAAAGTCCCTCTGCTCAGGGTATTTCAGCTCCCTAATGCCACCACCTCCCTACGTGGAGCATTTCCAATGCAGACGCCACCGTCTGGGCCCCTGACGTGTGTCCTTTGCAGAGCAGGAGGAGGAGGAGGAGGAGGAGGAGGAGGAGGAGGGCTGGATTCGGCTCTCCCACTGTGGGTTCAGGCAGAGGGGAACTTCCCAGGCGCCCCACGTGTGGGACACGCTGGACCCGGGGCTCCACACGTGGCCGCTCCACAGCCCTGCCAGCCGCCCTCCTAATAAGCGCTAATTCAATTTTCGGCTTTGCTCCTTGATCCTTTCATGCCGCCTCCTGAGCCGCTTTGTGCCGACGTCTGCTGATGTCAGCAGCTGCGGGATGGGAGGGGAGAGGGATGGACTGCCCAGGGGCATTGGGAGGGGGGGGTCTTCTCCACCCTGGGATTTGCTGGGTGTCACTTGCTCCCGGGGAGACTCCTGAATGACGGGAGGGGCGTTACGAGTGGGGTTTCGCGTGGCTGGGTCTGGGCAAGGGATTAAAATTTCGTGTCGGGTGTATGAGTCGTCGCCTACCGTGCTCCGAGGGGAAGATTAGTGAGCTCAAACTCAGCGTGAAATTCAGGAAGAAAATCTTATCACACGCCCAAAAAATTTTTGCCTCGTGCTCTAATCCTCCTGGAGGGGGCTGAATAACAAACAGCACAGCCTGAAGGGGCCCTGCTTGGCTGTCCCCAGGTCCTGGAGAGCACAGCCTCTACAAACGCAGCTAATCACCCCCTTCTCAGCCATCACCACTGAGCTGATGAGGCCTGATCCAGCTCTTGCTAATGTCAGTGAAAGCCTGATCCCAGTGGCTGTGGCTCTGGTCACGTACAGGCCTTTTTCCTGGGCTCCCTTCCCTCCTCCCACAGGGAGATCAGGTAGGGGGAAAGCTAGACAGACGTGGAGGGGAGCAATAAACCCTGGGCAGCCTGGTGTTGGGCATACTCAGGAGCAAAGAGAGCACTGGGAAGGCCAAGGACACAGCTCGGTACTGACAAAGCTCAGCATTTTCCTTGCCGTGGCTGTGGGGTTGGCCATCCTCCTCCTCTCACCCTGCCCCAGGGGATTCCAGGGACCCACAAGTGCTGGAGTAGAACAGCAGCATTAGCCTAGCCATATTAATTCGTCAATAAATTTGTTAAGCAGTTAATTCATTCAGTCAGTCACAAAATTGCAGGGGGTTGCACCTGGAAACATGCAGCCTTTTTTTTTTTTTCACATGTGGCACATGAATCCAGAGGTAGTGGTGCGTATCTTCAGCCTCAGTGGTCAGGGGTTTCATGTGGTAGCAGGTGGAGAGTTTTTCAGTGGCTACTGCAGTGCTCTTGGATTTCTAGTCTCAGATTTGATGTTAAAGTCCTGAATGTGCTGTCCCCCCATTCATCTCCTCTCTCTCTCTCTGAGGGCTCACATTACTTGCAGGTGAACCCAACCACCTCTCCATGCAATGCCATAATCACCCCTGATGAGGCTTGTCTTCTACAAACTGCTTTTTCTGTCACCAGTCAGGAGTGACAGGGCTGTGCAATAGGTCAGAGCCAGGAGCCTTCCACCACGTGCACACACAAATGCACTCTCAAACATCCCTTGCTGGGGTGGCTGCTGGTCAGATGAGTCACTACTTAACAACACAGACACGCTGGGATCTTCACAAAGCCTCTTGGTCCTTGTGACAGTCAGAGCAAAGGCAACTGGCATTAGAAATTATAAAAAAAAAAAAGAGAAATAGAAAACTGAAGAAACCAGTTGGGCTGGAATGGTTCATACAGCAAAGAGGTTGTGGGTAACCTCCCCAAAAAAAAAAAAGGAAAAGGGGACACGTGTTGCCATCCCCCATGAATTTGCCCTTCAGCCCTACACCAGTGCTGCCACAAGAGGCAGGTGTGACACGATGTGAAAGACAGCTGAAGAAAGGCAACATGATCCCAGGGATAGCCCTGCATTTTTGCATTGATCCCATAGTTTTTTGGAGGGCTAGAGATGCCTTCCTCATCTCCAGCGCCTCCCCTGCAAAGGAGAGGAACAGACCAAAACTGTTGTATATTATTATTTTTTTCTGTGTGCAAATGAGTTGTGGTAAAAATATTTTCAACCAAGAGGTGAGAGGTAACACAGGCTAAAAACCTCTGTGAAAGAATCATCCTGGGCAAGACAGAAAGACAGATAACCAGCAAACCACAGGAAGGTTTAGCAGGATCTCTTTGAGCTTGCCATGCACCCAAAGGAGGTGCTTAGCATTTTCAAACCTGCACTGCCCTAATCATGCAAATTGCTCATTGGTTTGTGCACCAGGACACCAAAATCTTGTTTGCTTTGGTGCCAGCTCCCAGCCTGTGGGCCAGGATTGTGCTCCTTGCAGCAGGTGTGTAATGGGTTGGTGGGGGACAGAGAGAGGTTTGCAGAGGCAGGGCTTGAATTCCAGAGCTCCCACTGCATCCTACCTGCTCTAAAAGCAGGATTTGTTTCTAAGGCAAACAGGATGGGGCATCTCAGGAAGGTGGTTATGGATAATGATGGATGTTGGAATGATTCCAGCTGTTTGCATTGTGCTGGGTACCAGCAGGGGTGTCCCTCACTGCAGCCATCCTGCTCAGGCTCTCAGGGCACAGGGCATGCTCATCCTCATCCATGTCCATAATTCTCCAGGCTATGAGCACTGGAATATGGCACAGAGACACTGACTCCATCACTCCTCTGCCACTGGCAGCCTGGGAATTGCCTCACTGCTTGATGAGGGCTGTCTTTGCTACAGCTGCATGTTTTGGTAAATCTCTTGGGAAAGCAGTTTCAGTGGGCTGCTCAAGGAAACAAACTTCCCACATCCATGGAGGATACAACATAAGAAAAAAAAATATCTCATTTCTTTGCAAGATTCATTTGGGATATTAGGAAATTCTACTGAAAAAGCTCAGAGCTAAGAGAAAAAAAAATCTTAACAGCTCCTTTCTGCAAATATATCAAAGACAGCAATAGCACTCACCAAATGTTAGCTACATGTGCCATCCTAACAGAAAATAAAAGATTGGCTTTTCTGTAACATGACTTCAGTGTTTTGCCCTGATCCTGCTCCCAGAAGGAGGGAAGCTTTTAGACCCTTGAAGTCTGTCAAAACTGTTTGTAAAACTCCGGTTTAGGCTACAGTACAGTAACAAATTGTACCAGTTTCAACAATTTTTCACTGCAACCAAAACCTCAGTTGTCTTCTTGGACTGGACCTTCCCTTCATAAATTCAACAGCAATGCTCCAGTTGAATCCAGAGCCCACAGGCTAAGCCTCAGCAACTAATGCTCACTGATTTATTCACATACATATTAACCACAAGGGTACAGAACCCTCAGCAGACACTATGCAAATAATGTATAGTAATAAAGGCAAATGCCTCGCACGAATTTACAGCATCAATATTCATACTCTGGATATTAAGGCTTTCAGTAGTCTGTTAGCACATAGTTATTAATGGCCAGTAAAAAGGGCTGCAGCTGTATACAAACAAACATTTACCTTCTCAGGAAACCAGCAGCAGCAATGCACAGAAAGTGCTGCTCCCTGAAAGGAAACTGAGCTCTGGAAAACCTGCAGGGAGCATATTTTGTGTGCAAGTACAGAATGTCTGATCTTGAAATATGTAATTATCTGGGGAAACCACCTCATTATTTTTATTAT
>VYXB01006751.1:377193-395701 GCA_013397135.1 Pachyramphus minor
TTTTTAAATGGGAAATTTGGCCTGAAAGCCAATAGGGTTGTATCTCCTTGAAATCCCAGCTCTTGGGCTTTCTAGAGTGTCCAAGAGCTGCATTCTCATGTGTCCATAACCAGGTGATCACTCGTCCCCAGCAAGGTGAGATGCTGCCCTAGATTTTTCGGCAGAGTTGTTATTTCTCGTTGACAAGCTCACTGCCTGTTAATCCTCCTGGCCAAATCAGACAGTGTCACTGCTCCCTGGAGACTGTGAAACTCAAATCCCTTGGAAATGTACATTTACAGGATTGAGGCATGGACAGTCCTCCAAAAAGGGCCTGTTGACATCACCACCTCCAAGGGGCAAGGAAAGGAGAGCACCATGATTTCCTCTAGGAGGGAAAAAAAAAATTCTGGAGGTCTTAGGTCTCCTTTTTGACACCAAACAAGAAAGCCAAAGGTTTTGCGATGTTATTTATTTGGTTGCTACTGCAAAATGCAGAATGCCAGGACATGTCCTGGACCTGACACTTTGCATCTCCGGGAACATGTGTCCTGTTAGCAGGGAACGAGCTCATCCTAATACCCCAAATTAGCTGGGATGAGCCCCTGGTGCCATCTTCATCTGCTTAGTCTCCAGGCAGTGGAAAAGCTGAGTCCTTATTCACAGCTCTGTCCAGATTTTTAACCCATTGGGCAGTCAGGTGGATCCTACATGGTTTACCCTTCTTCAATCCATGCTGGCTGTTCCCTATCATCCTCTTTCTCTTCCTGTGTCCAGAAGATTCTCCAAGATAACTCAGTCCCTGAGTTTCCTCACTCCTGATTTTCCTAGGGATTGACCTGAGGCTGACTGGGCCGCAGTCTCCTGGATTGTCCTGCCCTCTGCTGAAGATGGGTACAATGTTTGCCTTTCTCCAGTTGTTGGGGTACCCCCTTATCTCCATGACCTTTCAAACAACAGCCTCCTCCCTCGGCACCTTTGAGGGCACCCTGGTGGGTCCCAAGTGCAGGATACTCTCCAAGCAACCCCTGACTTCAACCCTGTCCCTAAAAGGCCAGGGTGACCTTGCTGCTGAAGTCTGAGGCAAATAAGGCCACAAATGGCTCAGCCTTAACCTGTCTCTGCTGTCACTGATTCACCTGCTGCAGTTGGGGGGGCCCTGTTGTCCTTATTCTGCCTTTTACTACTAATGTTGGGGTAGAGACTCTTCTTGTTGCCCTTGACGCCTCTTGCAAGTGTCAGCTCTAGGTGAGCCTTGCCTTTCCTAGCACCATCCTACGCACCTGGGCAGTGTTTCCAAATCCCTTCAAGGCAAGCCCAGCCTTGCTTGCACCTCCTGTTACTGCCTTTTCTCTTTGGAGGACAGTGGTGACTTCCCAGTTCTTCATCCACAGCCATCGTTTCGCTGCACACAGGGTGGATCCAACAGCTACCTTCTAATGGAAGAGAGGGAGAGACAACAACTTGCATAAATGAGCTTCTAAATTAAATCATAGCCTCGTAAAGTACGACTGAAGCACATAGTTAACTTTTACAGCCTGGTGAAACCCAGACAGAAAGCAAGCCAAGAATGGCATGTGAAAAGGGCATTGAAGGAGCAAGACTAGCTCAGGGCTGCTCTTCTGGAGGCAGAGATCTCCGACAGGGAGCACTGTAAGATGAGATGTAAAGGTGCACTGGCAGCTAATTTACAGTAACAGGAAAAGAAGCACGTTACATCCGATCCAAAATGCTGACTCTGCCTGCCCTGCAGAGCCTCTTTGGCTACATAATTACAGATCAAATATCACGTTCATTCAGATCTTACTGGATCAATAGCCTACAGCCTCCCTCTGAAGCTTCACTGCTCTACACCTGAACCTAAAACAAGCTGATCAGTCCCTCTCCCGTGACCTGCAGCACTGAAGGGTCCCGAAGGAGGATCAAAGGAAGGGCATAACAGCTAAGAGGCAAAAGGACAGCCATCATCCAGGGATAAAAATCCATTTGCTAAAATGTCCTGTTAAAAAAAAATACAGCCTCAGACAAAAGCACTGAGCAAAAAGCAAGCAATGACCCTTTTCCCTCGCCCCTGAGCAATGAACTTTCAGATCCTCCAGACTCTTCTCTGGCGGGCAGTTTCTCTATCAGTGCACAGCACAGCTTTTGTTACAGCAGAGAAAAATCTCCCAGGTGATTTTGTAATGTAGAGGGGTCTGAGCTTAAGACGTTTTTCTTTTGCCCTTTATTCTGCAACCAGATTACTTGAGGGAATAAACCTGGCTGAGTGAACAGGCAGGACTACCTGCAAAGGCAGCTTTGTGTAAACGGTGTTTCTGTGCTCACTGGCTGGGGGGAAAATTTCAGAGCCAAAGTTTTTGGACCTCCAAGTATGATGATACAGGTTTGGAAAGGAGTTGTTGAACCTGTCATAGTCTAGCAAGTGAAGTGAGCCCAGTGCCACTGATGGGGTTGGGGTAAGGTGGGTTACTGGGGGAAGCCACGGGGAAAATCACTGTCTGCCCTTGAAAGCAGCATTTCAGGTGAACCCCAACTTTTTAATTATCCAGTAGGGTTCCTCTAAGAGAAAGTGAAGCCATTTCATGTGGGGTTTCCAAAAGCTCCTAAGTGGAGCCACTCCAGGCCTTCAGGAGCAGGTGTAGGGCTGAAGGATTTGCCTGGAGCCTGCGAGGGAGGCAACTGGGGAAGAGCTTGCTGTGAATTACAGGATGTAAGACACTTTCCCAGCTCAAAATTAACCATGAGCTTTGGCTCCTGCCCTTCATGGGGACACATCAGCGGGTTTAGACAGATGTCCAAGGGTCCCCTCTGGATTCAATCCTGGTTTGGATTCAATCCCCTGAGCCCCAGGGGAGTCAGCACATGGTGAGTGCTTGCCAGGGTCGCATTCTACCAAGACATGTAATGGAGCTCCAAGTGAAGCCAACTGAAAAAAAACCCACCAAAACCAAAACTGGCAAATGAACATGCTATCAGTTCTCTGATCTGGCTCAGGGTGCAGCCCAAAAGGTGCTGGTGGGGTGTCCCCTCACAGAGCAGGAGGGAGCACTGCAGCATTTGAGACCAGTGTGGTGATTGCTCTCCTGGCCGCTCTCACCAGTGAATGCTTTGCTTTGCAAAACCCTGGCCAGAGGGTCTAATGTGGCCAGTTGCTCTTCCATTATAGGTGATAAAGTAGGGGATGGAATGATCCCAGGTTGCCTGTTGGAGCCCAGGGCAGGTTTGCCAAGCCGGCAGCAAGAGCTAAGTCTTTCTTCCTTGCACACTGCCTTCTCCTTGGGGCAAAATGAGTAGGTCTGGGAGCCAGGGAAATAACTACGGCTTTGGAGGCCCTCCCCTGCTGCAGTCCCCTCACCAGCAGCACCATTTTTGCCACAGAAAACTGCATGTTCACTGGTCATCTTTTACAGCAAGCCGGTGCTTTAGAATTATTTTTTCTTTTCATGTGAGACTTGCAGAGCAGCGTTCTGGTTTGGAGGGCAAAGGACCAGCATCCCTTCGGTGTCTGGTTCCTACTTTTCCTCCAGCAGTGTCACCCAACCCTGCTCAAAACATGGCTCGGGAGAGATTATGTGGCGGCGGACGTCATCGCTGCTCACAATTGCGCACTCTGCTTTGTGCTTATTCCCCTCCTCTTTTTTTTTTTTTTTTTTTTTTTTTTTTTTTTTTTTACTCTTTGCCAAGTTATCCTAAGAGAGGCAGTTTCTGACTGGCGATGTGAAATGTTACCTTTATCACTTCTCCACAGCACCAGCAGTATTATAGGCTGTCAGTCTAAAAAAAGCAGCTTTGTTTGACTGTGCAGAGCAGGCGTTGCAGCAGCGGCGCCGGCTCGGCACATCAGCATCCAGAGGTGGAAAAGGGCCCCATTAGGTGTTGACACGAAGCTTTGCTGGAGAAAACTCTCGTAAATCCGAGCCCATTTGGGTGTTCTATATAAATATAGATCCATGCAAAGGCAGTGCTGTTCATCCAAGACCCACATGCACTGCCCCCCTCCTCCAAGGATACGAGCAGAAAAGTGGAGGGAGATCGCTCGGTGCTGAAACACCGCCGGTGACGCAGATCTTTAAGTGGGTCAGAGGGAAAAGTGATGTTAATGAGTTTACGTGTGAAGTTTGGAAAAAACCCCATCCAGTGATGAAGGTAAGGTGAAGATAAAGCCAAGGGTTTTTAGTATGCTGGGTTACTGATTGAGGAACAAGGTACAAGCCTTCCTCCCCTCTCTCCTACATGGGCTTTTTTATTTCCTTGTTACAGATAGGAAACAGATGGAGGGAAAGGGAGGACAGGCCCAGTTGGGGAATATTTAAAAGCAGCAACAAGTAAAAAGTTTCCATAATGAAATTTGATGCTTGCAGAGAGTGCATGAGCACTGGCTCTTGACTGTCTCAGGGCAACCAGCTGAGCGCACGGTGCTCTTGTTATCTCCACACAAACGTTCCCTTTGCTGAGATGCCATTGCAGAGAGGCTCACAATTCAAGGAGCACCACAGAAGGCATATCTGGATTTATGGCTGCCATATTTCAGGGCTGTGTGAGAGGTGTTTGCAGTTTCAAATCACTTCTCTGCAAAATGAAGCAAACCAAAGGCACCGATGTTAGTATTCCCATCTGTCATCTTAAAAAGACAGAGCTGCTGCCCGCCCGCCTCCTTTTCAGCAAGAGGCCACACTGAGTACTGTCAAAAACAATCATTTTCTCTGCTAAATCTTTCCTTTGGGCTACAATGTTTTCTGTCTGCAAGGAATACAGGAGAGGCTAAAATATACTGTATTGCAATAAAGAGTCACAGTATTAGAAGTGTGGAGATCATCTAGGCCACCTCCATTCCACCCTGAAAACAGGGATGCAGCCAACATAAGGCCAGCTCAGCCATGGTTACTGGAGTCTTTAAACCTTCAAGGAGACTCTGCCTCTTCTTGGCAACTTGCTTGAGTAAGACACAGAAATGGGCCAACCTGTTTGGTGGACCAGGAGGCTGTTTGTCTTTCTGGATAGAGGCAGAGGTGACGCCTTGGCCAGTGAAGTATGGTGGAAATTGTTGGGCTCATCAGGTTTTGTGAGACCTGTGTCACTTGGTTATTCCCAAGGTGAAGGGATGCCTGATGCTCTCAGGGTCTGGCCACGGTGCAGTGGCACTGTGAGCAGCCTGGTCTCTGTGGCAGCTCTGTGCTCTGGCTGTTCCCCCTCTGCACACCCTGAGCAGCTGGGCTTACCTGTGCACAGCTATCAAGGGTGATGTCTGGGAGCAGAAAGTGCAAGAGAGGCCATGCACTGAGCTGCAAACAAAGCAGCCACAGCTTTGAGGGAGCAGGAGGCAGGGCAAAAGTACAGGTCTTGAGGTCACTGAGTGGGAATTCGCAGCTTTGAGGAGGGAGGAATGGGCAGCATGGTTTGAGCTTTGCCTCTCTCTTGCACACCTGTGGGTTGCTGTGGTCAATGTAGATGTAACCCACCTGTAACTGTGCTGCCTAGTGACTTTTGCCATGCTGTGTGTGCACAAGCACTTCCTGGAGCTGCGGAAGAGTGCACAGGGAGCCTGGAATATGCCTGCAGTTTTGTGCAAGCCCTGAAAATGCCATCGGAAAAGCAAATGAAATCATGGCCTTTCTGAAGGGGAGAGTGCTGACTCACCCAGTGTTTACTTCCCTGAACCTACAGAAGTTTCTGCTCTGGGTCCTCTTTACCTCCTCTGCCTGTCTGCGGGTTCATAAGCACATCATTCCTCTTTTCACAGTGCTCCTCAGTGATGGTGCAGCCCACACCCCGGGGCTGGAGCTGGTTCACTGAAGTGGTTTTTGTGCACCCCTCATAACACACAGCAAGGCCTCTGGCACCTGCTTCCAGTGCCATCATTGCAGGGGAGCTGAGGGGGACAAGCACCTTCTGTGCTAAGCTTGGACCACTCAACCTGGCGGACACAGAATCAAAGGTCACTGCCCAATCTTGGACTGAAACACCATGTGGGGACTCTGAGAGAGCCATTTCCAGTGATGTCTCTGAGGGATAAATTCATCAGCTGAATAGGAAAAAAAAAATAAACCACAGTTAAATTTCAAGAGCCTTTTGGGAGCAGACACTTAAGTAGTTGTGGTGGCAGGTGCCCCAGTAAGAAGCTCATTATGTCCAATAAGTTACTCTCTGAAAAGCTCCCAGAGCTCTTATTATCTCTGGAGTGATATGCAGAAGTGGCCTAATCTCTGGTAGAGCTTACAGAAGGATTCAGTTCTTTGTTTCAGACTAATTACCTTTCTGAAAAGAAAATTCCTATCAGAAGCCTAGGAAAAAAAAACCCACTCAATGGAAGTGGTGTGAAATTAGGGTGAAATCCTGTCACACCACTGTTTACAGTAGGAGAACTCTAGACTTACACTGTCTGAAATGAGGGGAAAATTCTCTATCTCACCTTGCAGGGTAAGACCCCCCTCCAGCAGACACCTTGTATGGATTAAAATTGCGACTAAGAACATTTTTTGAGGAAGGAGAATAATAGTTTTGTAAATGTATGTACCTTACATCTGAAATCTCATTGACTTTGAATTAACCATGCATTTGTAGGCCCTTTTGGTCTGCAACTCCCTTTGTGTGAGAATATTTATTTTATTCCTATTTCTAAGAAGCTTTGTGTAATAAGGTGTTAAGCTCAAGATAGTTTAAACTAATGTTTGATTAAGAGCAGTATCCCTGAATAAGGTTAAAAGTGGGTGCTTATAAAATTAAAAATTGTACCCATTCTGCTTTGGCAGATTACACCTTTAAAACTATAATAGGATTTATATCTCTCTCCCTGTGTCTCTCTCAGGCTTTAGCTTTTCCCTCGGAGGAGCAGAGACGGGTGACAGATGGAATACTCAGCCCGATGTCCAAACACTGGGGAACTGCACTCAGGCTTTGGATCAGAAATCCCTCACAATGGGCTACAGCTCTGGCTGTAAAGGGTGAAAAAATTGGGAGCTGCAGAAAAGCTTGCAAATTAAAGCACCAGGGCCTGAGCACCCCTGTAAAGAGCAGGGAGCTGTTGGGAGCACCACGACCTTCCAGGATGTGCCTGCTGAAGGGAATAACCACTTCCAAATGCTCTGGTTGAGTGCGAGCCATGATGTAAGTGAAAACTTGGATGGATTATTGAGAGACTTTATTTCTGAGAGCCAATGCCCTGGCTGGGAACACAAGAGCTATTTGTTCCCCCAAGCATGATTACCTGCTTGCCTCCCTTCTCTCCCCCAGCAGCTGCCCAGTGAATGCTGCTCAGAAGAGAGAGGCCCCTCCTGGTTTGGAGCGAGCCCAGGGGAGGCTACCAAGTTGATTAGAGGGATGGAGCAGCTCTCCTATGAGGAAAGGATGAGAGAAATTGGGTTGTTCAGCTTGAAAAAGAGAAGGCTTCAGGGTAATGTAGTTGAGGCTTTCTAGTACCTGAAGAGAGCCTACAGGAAAGATGGAGAGAGACTATTTACAGGACCTGGGGTGACAGGACAAGGGGGAATGGCTTCAAACTGAAAGAGAGTAGGTTCAGGTTAGGTATTACAAAAAATTCTTTACTGTGGGGGTGGTGAGGCACTGGAACAGATTGTCCACGGAAGTTGTGGATGCCTCATCCCTATAAGTGTTCAAGGCCCAGCTGGATGGAGCTGAGCAACCTGGTCTGGTGGAAGGTGTCCCTGTCCATGACAGTGGGTGTTGGAACTCTGTGAGTTTATGGTCCCTTCCAACCCAAACCATTCTCTTATTCTATGATTCCTCCTGCAGTTGCTGTGCCAGGGACACAGCCCCTGGCCCCTTGCCCAGTACAGGCTGGTCCCCTGCACCATGCTCAGCTGGCTTTGGACACCCAGCACTCCATCCCTGCCCATGGAGGGGGAGTGGGAAGCAGCAGGGGAGCCTGGGAGCTTGAAGTCCATTTTGCATGACAAAGCACAGGAGGTCAGAGAAGTGACATTCCTGTGTGGGGCCACCTCTGGACTGCATTTTTGTCCGATCAGCCTGTTAAATTTATTTCACAATGAAAAAATAAAGAGTGATTCTAAACCAAAATTAGTGCTAAGGTGGCAGCAGTGGCTCTGGGTGCAAGCACACACCCCCTATGCCCAGTGGCACCAGTCTGTGCCCCAGAGCAGCATTTTTTCCTGCAAAAGGAAACCACATCCTTTTTTGGGACCCTGAATGCCTCAAACCTCTGCCTATTGTCGCCTTTCCACAGAGTCCCTTTCTGCTGTAGAGGGTGTAGCCAAACATTGATAGGACTCGAGGTGGGGGGCAGGACACCAGGATCCTGCCTTCACAGCTCACCTTGTGCCATCTGAAGCTCCCCCTGGAAGGTGGCTCCTCTCACCATGGATGCTGTGAGTACTGTTTTTAACACACTGATGTGTGTGTGAGAGGCAGTTAAAACATTTTCTTACCAGAAGATGGGGTGACTTCTTCACCCTGAGGCACAATGGCAGAAAAAAGAGAGAATCTTCTGGCTTGCCACAAAAGGATGGGAAGAGCAAAGTGACTTGCTGACAGCCATGCAGCTCACCCATGGCAGAGCTGGGTTAGCATGCAGGTCCCCATTGGTGTCCTCAGCCTTCATCACATTCCTCTGGGCCTCGTGGCACTTCCAGGTTGAAACTGGCATAATGAGGGGGAGAGTAGCAAGGAGAGGAATGGAGAAACTCAGTGCTGCAGCCCTGAAGTACTGGTAAAAGACATGATGCTCATTGCTGCAACAGGGCATCTGCACCCCACTGCTGCAAGATGGATTCAGCCTGCCTTCACCCCATAAAACACCCTCTTCATGCCTCTGGTGATCCTACAAGAGGAGGGGAACAACCTCAGAGAAACACAAGAAGTGACAAGATAATATTATCCCTGCTTCAGCAACATATCAAGGCAAAACAGATCCTTCCCAGAGAAATGAGATCAGGTGCTTATTTTGTGAGACGACAGCACTTAGAGTTCAAACTGAGTGGTGCAGAGCCTTAATAGACTCTTTCTACAGTGTTATTTGCCTGCACATTCGAGCCAGTGGAAACAAACTAAGATTTCTGCGTGCTGCCTGGGCATGTTCTTTCCAAAGAGAATCAGTACAGCAAGTGTGACTCCCCATTTCAAAGGCACCCACAGCGGTCAGTGAGAAGGCAGGCAGGCTGTCTGTCTGCCTTCTTGAAGCACCTTCCTCTCTGAAATACCTCCTAGTGCCTGGTGATGTTATTGTGTCCCCAGGGACAGCTCCCTGATAAGGGTGGCAGGAGACCAGCAGGCTGACACGGAGCCCAGAGCGAGGTCTCTGCGCCCACGGGTCACTGCCCTACTTTCAGTGGTCAGAGCAGGCAGAGCTGCTGCTGAGGGCTCGGGGGGTAGTGCAGGAGAACAATTTGGCTGTGCAGGTCCTGAGTAGTGAATGCAGCTTGTTTGCACAGCAGATATTATCATTGTGCAACACCTTTGAAGTCACAGCAGTATAATGGGACAGGTGATGCAATCCCTCCTATTAGCAAAGTCCAGGGGGAATGACCAGCATTAAAGTCTCCAGGTAATGCTCTGGTTTTTGTTTCCTCCTCAGATATCTGATTATTGAGATTCAGTAGAAAGGCCTGGAAGGCATGAAAATGACTGCTGCTCCTGGCTCCTTAGCCTGTGCCAGGCAGAGCAGGAGGTCTGGATGACGAGGGGCAGGCAGGGCTGCCCAATGCACTCTGGGCACCACTGGGCCTTGCCACGGCTCAGCTTTCAGCAAGTGCCACCCATGATAACCAACCTCCTGAAGCCCAGGGAGGGTTAAAAGGAAGCCTGACCCCAAAAATTCCCCCCTTTGGAAAGGAGTGACTTGCAGTGAATAGTGCCAATGGAAAGACGTGTAGGCAACGTCAAGAGAAATGGGATATAAAAAAATTATGACAGCTGAGAAGGGTCCAGAACAGGCAAGTGCTGAAGATATTAAAGCAAACAAGAACATTTCAGGCGCACAGGAAGCATGAAGCTTGCCAGAGGGTTGCTGAACTACAGGTCTGTAAATGAGCTGACAGGGCAATTTAAAAGGCTAAGGACATTACAGAGGATGTTTGGAGAGACGTTTGCATGACAGGTATATGATTTTCAGGCTAAAAAGAGCTGAAACTTCATCAGGAATTGAGGTATGAAAGGAAGGGAACTGGCCCAAACCAATATATGTAATAACAAGTTGCAGGAACCTAAATTTTTAAGTTTCCCCCTGGAACTGGACTCCATGTTGTATCTATAAATTGTACCTATGAAAAAACGATATGTGGTTAAGTTTTTGCAAAGGGATAGAGAAATGTAATAGCTAAACTGGTAACAAAATACATTATCTTTCCTTAAGTGTGTTATTTTATCGGAGAACCAAAAAAGAAAAGAAATCTTGCACTCATCTGTAGAAAGAATGCCAGTGTGACTGCACAGCCCATGGAATCTTACTGCAGGCTCAGGAAAACTGGGTGAAAGGGTAATATAGTTATTAACAGTACATACCAGTTCAATATAAATCATAGAATCACAATGTGGTTTGGGTTAGAAGGGACTTTAAAGATCATCTTGTTCCAACCCCCTGCTGTGTGCAGGGATAACTTCCACTAGACCCAGTTGCTCCAATCCCCATTCAACCTGGCCTTGAAGACTTCCAGGAATGGGGCATCCACATCTTCTCTGGGCAACCTGTTCCAATGCCTTGCCACCCTCATGATAAAGAATTCCTTCCAATATCTAATTTAAACCTGCTCTCAGTTTAAAACAATTCCCCTTTTTCCTGTCTCTACCTGCCCCTGTGAAAAGTCTCTCTCCATGAACAGGCAGAGGTTCAGTACATTTGGATTCTTTCACCAGATAAACCATGAGTAGCTAAAGTATATGACAACACCAAGATATTGATGAGGTGAAAGGTGTGGCAATAATACAGACCAGAAGTGATTTGACAGGTTGTGTGGCAAAGGCATGAAGGGATGGTCAGTATGGAGAGCTACTGACACCTGCGGAGGAGTTAGAAGAAATCCATTAATCCAGATGGCCAATATTTCCACCCCAGACAATTAGGAAAGCAGGCACTTGACATTACCTGCCTGACAGCCAGACTTTTGGATCAGTCTGTGAAAGAAAGCAGGGGCCATGAGTCTGGAAAACTGCTGAGGCTGCAGGGGAAAAGAGATTAATCCAGGCAATAATTGATCTGTTAGCTTAACCTCAGGAATGTGACAGGCATTTGACTAAATTTGAAGAGAGGAGTAACGCAAGACATAGAGTTTAATACAAAATGGTATGAAATGCAACAAGGAGGTTGCCAAAAATAGATCTGACCTGACTAACTCAATGTATTTACTTCAATAAAAATACCTGAAGCTCCAGACAAGAAAATTCCATGGGTCTCATCTATCTGGCCCCCTCTCCAGTAATAACTGGAGGAGTGGATTACTAGGAATGAAGAGGGTAAGGAGTAGGTCAAGGATGAGATTAATTATTATTAATTATTAAAATTAATTATTAATTAATTGCACCACTGCCACAGTAGGGTTTTAGTCACTGCTTTTTTGCCAGGTTTCCAGGTTTTTCCGGTTTCCCATGCGCAGAAGCAGGAGCCAACACTCTGTCCTGCACTGGGATTGATTATTTCTCTCTCTCTCTCTCTGGCCCCATCCATTAGTGACGCACGTTGACTCAAATGCTGTTGGTTTTTACTTCTCACCCTCCATTTCTATCTCTTTTTTTTTTTTTTTTTCCCACCCTATTCCCTCTATTTTTATGACGCATGAAGTCAAGGTTGTCATTACTCTATATTTGCATGGGTTAAGCTGCCTTCATCATCTATTAGGTTCCAAGTGATAAGAGCCCACATGCAGGCTCCCTCGTTATGGATGCTGCCTTTGCCCGCCGTCCCTGATTGCTTCTGGCCCATATTCCAGCTCTGGGAGCCAAATGTCTGTCTCACGCAGAAATGCCTCAAGAATGATTTTTTTCTTTTCTTAAGACATCCTTTTCAGAAAAGGAGATGTGTTTTCCTCCACATTTGTCTGTCTTGGCTGCCTCTTTCTGCGTTGCCAAACTGTTCAAGGCTTCCTCTCAATTTTTCACGGTTTCATTTTTGGCCCAGTAAAATAGAGACGTTAAACAACCTGATCCACTTGTTGATCTTCTGCTTTGTTTGCACACCTAACATCTCAGATACCTTGGTGAGCAGTAGTTCTCAGGTATTTTACAGCAATTAATGTCCTACCTTCCTCCCCACTTAAAAATCCTTCCTGTTATTTACCCTGCTTGTTGGGTTAAAATAAGATTAAAAAAAGACAAAAAAATATAGACTGTCCTGGAAGACGAGTTAGAGAGATGAAGAAACCCAGCAAAACAGACAGAGATGACGGGTAGAAGGCATCTTTCTCCCCTTCCCTTAGCTCCTGGGATCCCATGGATTTGTCTGCGTTAGAGACGCTGCTGTGTATGATCATAGCTTTGTACCCAGTAACCATCAAACCTGGCAACATCCTTGAAGTCTGTAACAGCAGTGGTTTGACTCCCAGACAAAAATCTATTTGATAACTGAATCCCTCTCTGCCATGTAGCAGGAGACAGCCTATTAGTGAATTGGTGTCCATGTAGGCTTGGAGAAGACTGGAAAGGCTGGAGCCCACCAGGGGTGCCCAAAGGGTGCAGATTCCCTGCCTCCTCACCAGTCTTGAGGTGGAGCTGCCTGGCTGGGGATGGTGTTGCCTGTGGTGGGCTGGAGCTCCAGCAGGGAGTTTGCAAGAGCTCAGTATCGAGCAGGGTTTGTGAGTGGTTTTCTCATCAAACCCTGGTCTGCTGTTACTTCCTTCCATTTATGGGTATTTCATGTGTGCAGCTGAATGATGGTTTTGAAACTGATAATAAAACAGCTTTCCCTTTCCTTTGGTGACTGTGCAAGCCAGTTAACCAATTCCATTGAATTCCATCAGCCAGTCAATGCCATGTGGACCTGGAGGAAAACAGCAAGTGCCAAGCAGCAAAAGGCCAAGGCCAGACAGAAAAAGGGGTGAAAATATCTCCTTTATTCTCTCTGAGCCTGATGTCTGCAGACAACTGTGCCTTTCTCTTCTGTCCTGCTGTGCCCTGAGCTGTCACAGTCTCTTGGAGCAAAACTCACCCACAGGGAGGTCCAAGGACCACAAAACAGCCCAAGGAACCACAAAACACGGGGGTGTGATGGCTGCTGCCTGAGGGGTTCACCACTGATCTCATTGGAGTGTAGGGCAGCAACTTAATTTATCCAGCTGGGGGTGGGAAGGAGGATAAAAACACGTTCACATGTAATGCATCACTTTGGTGTGGAGGGGAGGGGTGGCTGGAGAGCAGCTCAGGCAGAGAACCATTTTAACATGAGGACCATGTTCTGCCTGGAAGTTGCATTTTGTTTTCAGAATGAATGGGCTTCTCACTGAAAATAAGAGGCATTTTAGGTCAAATGAAGCTCTTCTCAGATCTGAACTGAAAAAGTGCAGAATTTCTCTGCTAAAACAATCCAGAGGGAGAAACAAAATCAGAGCTAAAAAACCTCAGAGCATTGTTGGGAACTTTCAAAATTTTAAACATCTGACTTCTCATTTTCCAGTCATGTTTTGTTGATCAAGTGTGATTAAACCATGACTTAAAGGTTACTAAGGCATAAATAAAAACCATAAACCAGCTTCTCCAACAGAAGTTTCTTTCTTTGCCTGAGAAAGTGGGAGAGGTCAGCTCAATCCCTGCAACAGCTGTACATGCATATACCTGGTGACTTAAGTGAGAACCAAAGAGGTTTTATCTGCTTTTTGGGGTGTCAGGCAGGCACAGATAGGCTCACCTTGATGTCCTTCACTTCCCTCTCTTTGTTCAGGGTTTAGGTGCTGTACTACCATTACCACAGCTTTCCAACTGTGGCCATCTCCTGGGTGTGCTGTCCATATGGACATTCCCTCTGAGGCAGGAAGAATGTGCTTCTTCCCCCAGTTCCCACAGCACTGCTTCTGTCATTTGTAAAAATATCTGTACCCCACAGGAATAAAATCCCCAAGGAAAGGGCAGATGGATTCAGGCACTCTGGGGTAATGAGGTCTCCGTGTCAGGGACAGCAAGATGGAAATGACTTTGGAGGTTTTTGGGGTCACTAATGCTGCTGACATCACAAAAATGAGGGATTGAAAGGGCATCAGGATTGATGAACGGTGAGGAAATAAGGATGGAGTGAAAGTATGCCAGATTTCAACTGCAGAAAGCACCAGGCTGTGCAGGATATTTTTCACTGTGCTCCCTGAAAAATACTTGTCTTTGAAGTAGCTCCTTGTGTGAGGACTCCCTTGGAGTTGCCCTCCACCCTGTCCCAGTCTCCCTTGCAGCTCTGTCCCTCCCTGCGGGCAGCTGGGGAAAAATCAGTGGCTGTCCCTTCTAATGCTACCTGAGGAGTCTAATGGAAATCTGTTCTGCATGGAGGGAGCACTACAGGACCAGATCTCCATGTCTTGTGTGCTGCAAGCAATTACATATATATATTGTCATCTTTGAGTGTTACAAATGAACGTTGCTAAGAGCTTCACCCATGCAATTAATGACATCAAATAGCCAAGTCCCTGCACTTCTGAGGGCAGGCAGCCACACAGGATGGAGAGAACCACTCAGGCACCAAAGAAGCACTGCACAGCTCCTCCTCATCCTCCTCACAGGGCTTAGAAATACTGGGAGCCCAGCCTCCAAAATAGCAGTGGGAAGCACCAAGTATCCACTCAGCACCTGTGTTTTCCTTGCAGGCTCATGCAGTTCCAGCTGATGGATGGCTGCATTGGATAAGCCCCTGCCTGTGAATGGACAGGGAGTGCCATGGTTTGTGGCTCTGCTGCCAGCTCCGGACAAAGGACTTGGAAATAGCTTACAGGCATGTCACAAAGAGGTTGGAGCCAATTAGGACCAGCACAAGGGCAAGTACAAGACCTCTTGTAGCCTGTGGGTCTGACCCAGGACACAGGTCCCTCATGGCCCTCCTGCTCCTCGCAGCAGTTGTCAGGTCAGGGCTAAGCTGCACCTGGCAGGGTCGCCCTTGCTGGTGGTTCTGCCCCCTGTGTTGATCCCTGCCAGGGAAGATCCTTTGTGCATCCCTCCACATCCACAGCACGGTGCTTCCCATACAGAGAAGCCATTTCCATGTCCTCTCCTTGCTGGTGGCTGTGGAACCTTCCTCAAAAAGGTCCCTTCCCACCCCTCCTCCCTAAAATGCAGTGAGCAGGTGTTTCCATATTTCCCTCATTCCCTATCCCTTCCCTGTCCTCACTCACCCTACCAAAGGACACAAATTTGTGTTATTTTGAGCTGGTATTTTTTTCTGCATCTCCCTGCAAAGCTTCCCTCTCATTTGTTTCTCCACAAGAGGGGGGTGAAAGGGAAGTTATCTGTGACTGGATACATGGCTTTGAACCACAATGATTTGCCAGATCCTTATAACAGAGCAACAGCAGAGAACAGGCTGGACAGGCTAAAATCAGCAGGACCTAATATACACCCAGCTTCAGTGTATAAATGCTGTTTTAGAAACTCTAGAAAAACAGCTGAAATGTATTTGACAGTTTTTGGGAAAACCCTTATTTCTGGAGAGGAGCAAGTGCCTGAAAAGCCTTTGCTAATTGCAGATGCTGATTTGCATTCTAGGGTCTGAAGGTTTCCTAAAAGATGAAAAAAGCAGAAATAAACCCTGAATATACTGTCCAAACTCACATTGGTTTCTTGTATGTTGAGTTCAGTGAGACCAAGGCTTTTGCCTCTTACTGTAAAACTGTCTTCTGCTTTTAGGCTTAGAAATGGGTGCCCTATATGGGCAGGAGGGTAAAACACCAGCAGTCCCTGATGCTGCCTCAGCTCCTACCAGCTGAGCACAGTCCAGGTCCCACTGCCTGGTGGGAAGGAGGGAAGGAGGAAGGGAGGAGAGGGGCTGTGAGGACCTCCTTGTTGTCTCCACTGCACCTGACAGCGGGTTTAAGTGCTGAGGATTAACATGAGCATGAGAGCTTTAGCATGCTGGGTAACTGCCTGGGTGAAGTGTTGCATCGACTCTGCACTTCTGCTGAGATGAGGATGGTGGCCAATCAGATCATGGTTTATCAGAAGAAGTCAGTTTGCAGATAAGCAGAGGGCAACATGTGGATTGAAGTTGTCAGTTCACCAAAGAGCCCGGCTTTAAGCCACAAGTAGGGCTGTGTTTAGTGAAGCAGTGCTGCAAGAGAGAGCACTGTTCTGCTGACTCTGGAGGAGAATAGTGTAGTGCAGGGTGTAGAGTTGCTTGGTTAATGCCAAAACTATTTACAATCACAGTGTCTGAGGGCTCCAGGCCAAGCTTAAAGCCTGTGTGGCATGGAGCAGACACTGAGGGGCACAGCCCTGATTTGGGGGCAGATCTTCTTCCCATTCAGGTGCTGATCAGGCTTGCTGCAAGCTGTGCATGTTCCATCCCTGGTAGTGTTCAAAGTTCAAGGTAGTGTTCACATCCCAGGTTGGATGTGACTTTGAGTCACCTGGTCTAGTGGAAGATGTCCCTGCCCATGGCGGGGATGATCTCTAAGGTCCTTTCCAACCCAAACAGTTCTACAATTCTATGAACTAACACAGACCTGAAAGCTTGGCATGATACCTTCTCTAAACCTAGAGAAAGTGATGGCCTGGTGGATTGACAAGCCTTCCAAGAGGAGATACATTTTTTTTGTAACCTAATTGTCCTTTATCTCTTTTTAATGAGGAGGAAATTTCTGCCTCGACAGGAAGCTCCAGGGCAGAGCTGGCAGCACTCCTGGCTGGTGGAAGCAGCAAACCTCTGGGGTGGGCTGCCACGTGCCCCATCTCCATTCTCCAAGAACAAGAAAGACAGGCAGCAGTATTTTACCCACCTGGGGCAGAAAGAAACCCTTGGTGAGCCCTGCTTTGCAGCCTCAGTTCACACATCAGAGCTGTTCAGCATTTCATTATGGCTTTGTATTCTTTAAATGAGAGGTCCGTGTGAGGCTCACCAAAAAAGGCAGATGCTGCTTTGAAGAGCTCACATTTGAAGCCCGGATCTCCTGACTCATCCACACACATTTTACCTGGTGCACTTTAATCCTCGTGGCACTTCTTGCACAAAAGCAACATCTTCCTCAGTTGCACCCTGTGCTTCCACGGGCAGGCAGTACAATTCACTTTAAAGGGAATAAATGGATTCCCAACTCTCACTGCTCCGGGATGGCAGCAGACAATCCAAAATGAGGTTAAGTCTGTTCCCAGCTTTCTCTTATGGCAGATTTCTCACAGCAGGGCAAGAGCTCAGGCGAAGGACCACTCAAAGCAATGCCCTTCAGGATGAGTCATGCCAGCTCTGGCTCTAACAGAGGTGGAACTCTGTGCTGGGAGTAAAAGAAGAGGTGGTAAACTTCAGAGTGTGAGAGCGGAGGATTTAAATCAGGGTCAAGCCAGAGAAAATTCACCTTCCTTTCAATTAGATCATGAAAGCCTCAAGCACCCTGCCAAGTCTCCCTCGGCTTGTTGCCCTTATTCTTTTCCAGGAGTGAGAGCTCTTCCAAGCCACCCTGCACCCCACGGAGCAGTACATTACTTCTGAGGCTGGCTGATAGGGAAAAGCCAAGGCAGAATAACCGGTGTAAAAAATTGTTTGTTTTGAGCTAAATATCAAGGAATAATAAAATTGGAAGGGACCTCTGCCACCACAGCCCTTCCTGCCATCACATGGGGAGGGTCTGCAGAGCGTTTTCCCCCAGCAGCTGCACAGCCCACACCAAACCCAGCCACTGGCAGGGCCCAGCTCACATTTATCACACACCCACACTGTAAAAATCTCAGTGCCTGTGACAAGTGTCACAGCCAAACCAATCTGGTGGAGGGGAAGCTCCAAGAGGTTTCCCAAGCAGTGCTCCAGGCTGGAAAAATAAAATGCATTATATTTATATAGGCTATTAATATAAATAAATAAATAATATAAATATTATTATTAAAGAAAATACACTCCTGCTACCATATTTAGATATCAACAAAGCATCCATAAAACAACAATAACTAAAATAAAAATACCAATACTGATTTTTATCCATAAAATGCTCTTTGATGGAGTAGAAAATGGATGCTAAACTTTTCCACTCAACACCCACATAGTTTAACGTTCTTCTATTTCTTTTTCTGTACATTCGGTTATGTCTCTGTTGCAAACAGGGAGCAGTGACTACCTGTGAGGGGATTCAAATGCCAACTAGGGGATGAGAGCAGTAGCAGTGAATTATGGTATGGTGGAGAGATCATTGATTTATGAGGCCCTTTTGAAACATTAATCAGTCATGACAACCTCTTTCTCAAGTGGCCATTGCTTGTGGGGCACGGCAAGAACCTGATGCTCATGTGACCAGGGCCCAGTTGTGAGTGTGCTGCTTGTGCAGATGGGATGTGAGTGTGCAGGGCATGGGGGCAAGAGCAGCACTCGTCTGAGGGGCTGTGTGTGCACGACACTGCTGTGAGTGTTGGAGGTAATGGAGGGATTGGAATGTCCAGGGCTGCAGTTGGCCATACC
>VYXB01006751.1:395932-458145 GCA_013397135.1 Pachyramphus minor
ACATGGTCAGTCTTTCACTTCTTTTGAGCCAGTGGGTTTCTTGGGTCGGTGGGCCGAGAGTCAGTGGTCATGATCTCCCTGTGCCAGAAACACCATTTACCCAATCAGAGCTGATTTCAGCACAGTTGCCAAGTTGTCTTTATGAGATTCTTCCTTATCTTGGGAGTTCTGTCAAATAGCCTGTCAATTCTGCATCCTGTGTGTCCACTCTCGGTAGTACGTCCTTGTCCCCAGGCTTTCTACACCCCCCCTTAGGTCTGGGACCATTGAAGCCTGCTAAGTCCTAAACCTGAGCCAGGCAATTCCATCAACAAGGAATTGATCCTTCTAAGCCTGACCATCCAGGCCAGCCCATGCTGCTCTCTCAGGGATCTGTGCAGGCTCCAGGTCAGCTCTCATCTCCAGGGCCCAGCCTGGTGCTGGCAGTGGGCACTAATCCTCTGGTTTACCCCAGATCCCAGCCTGTCCAGGGCCAACAGCCGGGCCTGTGGAGGAGGCCAAGTGGACGTCCCATCAGCCAGAGCAGCAAAGGAGGATGAACACATAAACCAGGATTAACATCCTATCAGCTGGATTGACACTGGAACAAGGACTGCTGCTGGATCAACATTGGATTCTGGCTGGAACAAACACAGGTGTTGGTCATCTCTTTTTCTCTTTCTTTGCCTCTCTTTCATAGCAAATAATAATAATTATGAATAACAATAATAACAAATAAATGTTTAATAAAACTCTCTAATTGTTTGTGGACTCTGACTCTCGTCTCTCCTTTCCACCACAAGCATTTACGACTCTTGGCTTCTCCCAGAAATAATCAGGGAATCACAGAATATCCTGAGTTGGGAGGGACCCTCAAGGATCATCCAGTCCAATTGCCGGCCCTGCCCAGGACACCCGAACAATCCCACCCTGTCTCTGAGAGCTGTGTCCAAATGCTCCTGGAGCTCTGGCAGCATTGGGACCATGCCCATTGCCCTGGGGAGCCTGTTCAGTGCCAACCACCCTCTGGAGGAAGAACCTTTTCCTGAGATCCAACCTGACCCTGCCCTGGCACAGCTCCAGCCATTCCCTTGGGTCCTGTCCCTGCTCACACCGAGCAGAGATCAGGGCCTGAGGGAGGAGAGACTCATCTCCAGACTTCCTGACCCCTTCTCCCTCTTGTCCAGCACTTCTCAGGAACAGGACAGCACACAGGCAAACTATAAAAAAAACTCTGGGTTTATTCTTGCCTCATTTCCCTTGCACAACCCCAAACTCCTGTATGTCCAACACTGCCCAGCCCAAACTTGGCAGGTGCTCCCACTGTGACCAAGGCTGGAATTGCCCAATTCCTCACCCAGAGGGACACATTTTTAGGAATTTTGCTTAATTGGACCTCGAACAAAAGAGGAAGCTATATCATTTGTTTGGCAGCAAAGAGTGCACTAAACAGTAACATCCATAGTGGGGAGGGAATTTCCCAATTCCAGGTATTAACACTGAGAAAAATAATACAACTGTCCTTTTTTATCGACACTTGACCTCCACCAAGTAGAAGGTTCCCATTACACAGTCTGCAAAGGCTGCCAGGATCTGAAATCCTCCTCAGCAACTCGAGGACTGTCACAAAGACCCACCCCCGGCACCCCAACAACCATGGAATCGGTTGATTCCCCTGACAGAACCATGACAGAACCACCTGGAACCAGCTGGAACCGGTTGGATCCATCTGGAACAGGCCTTGCCTGGCCATGGGCAGTCCCCAGACCTGCAGGCCCTGGTGTGCCCAGACCCCTGGGAGGCTTTTGACACAGTCCCACACGACGTCCTGATCTCCACACGGGAGAGCTGTGGGTTTGCAGGGTGGGAAACTCAGGGGATGAGCAATTGGATACATGGATGCAGCCAGAGAGTTGTGGCCAGTGGCTCCTTGTCCAGGGGGAGGCTGAGGACGAGGGATGTCCCTCAGGGCTCGGCCTTGGGACCAGGGCTCTGGAATGTCTGTACCAGTGACACGCACAGTGGGATCGAGCTCACCCTCAGCACATTGGCAGGTGACAGGAGGCTGAGCTGGGCAGGTGAAATAATAAAGGATGGAGCCATCCAGAGGGACCTGGACAAGCTTGAGAATTGGGACCACAAGAACCTCATGAGGTTCAGTAAGGCCAAGTGAGCAGTGCTGCACCTGGGTCAGGGCAACCCCAGAAACACAGAATCACAGAATCATCAATGTTGGAAGAGACCTTCAAGATATCCAGTCCCACAATCAACCAAGCACCACAATAATCATCCCTAAACCATATTCCCAAGTGCCACATGCAGATGCCTCTTGAACACCTCCAGAGATAGTGACTCCTTCAACTCCCTGGGCAACTTATTTCAACACCTACAAGAGCGAGCACTCTTCTAGTGAAATTCTTTTTCTAATATCTAATTTGAAACATGACTTTCTCACAAACTAATGTCAAGACAAGGGAAGACCTGGAATATCTGGGAAGAGAGTTTCTCCTTCAGGTCCAGGGCATTACCTGGACCAGTTGGGATCTCCCACTTCCTTGCAGAGAAGTAAAGGGCAGGGTAAGTCAGCATAAGCACGGAAGAAAGGTTTGAGAAAACTCTCCCATGAGGGTTAAAAGAGATTTTTCTCCTTTATTATTTGCTGGATGCACTCATTCTTTCAATGGACTGTGTTCATTGATATTGTGCAGTGTCAGAGTTTTAGAAAAATGGAAGAGGAAGTGGAAGAAGGAAAAACTCATTAAAAAACCATTTACAGAGATTTCAACCTGCCCAGGGACACCACTAAACAACCTAAAGAAGAAACAATCCACATAAAGATATATGAAATATTCCCATGAATGGCTATGAGAAGGGGTAAGAAGTGAATAACTATTTTTTAACTCTGGTTACTACAACAAAGAAGAGGGAAAATGAGGAAATTGATGTCAAACTGGATTTGCTTTTCCAGTCACATACAAAAAAATGAAAAAATTGCATTTGGAGTTATTGCAAAATGCTTCACTGCATCCAAAACAGGAGATTTCATTTGCTGAATGATGTCACTCTTCTTAACCCTTTAAAAGGCGACCAATTTTGGAGCAAAAATAAATTCACGGAAGATTCTTCAAACTGTATTTCCAACATGTTTATTATATTCTCCCCAAAAAAGCAATTCTCATCTCTACTCAACAAAGGCCTGGGGAGGGGGGGTGGTTAGACATCGTTTTGTGGATCTTTAACACAACTGTTTTTTTAACACCCTACGTGAATTGGCCAAAACCTGAGCTGCTGAAGGAAGAGAGAACATTGTAGGTCAAGGTTGAGAGCCATGAAGTCACGGGGCTCTTTTCCAAGCATGCACTGTGCTCTAGCAGCTCCCTGGAGCATGCACGGAGGAACTTTATGTGAACTTAATAGTACTGAAGTGATTTATTCAGAGACAGAGTAAGGAGAGGAAATGCTTGTGTCACTGTCCACGTTCAGTACAGAGGAGCACGCCAGAGACTTCTGGCAGTCCAAGTTTTTATCTTGATAGATGACTAAAATACACCAGAGCTAAACTTAGCCTCCTCCACACAGTATGGTAATATAGGGGAGTTGAGGTTTATTGGATTAGTATGGAGCAACAAATAATGCAGGGAAACAGTACCTTGGGGTCGGGGGCCTCAGGGAAAGAGGTGCTTAAAATATATACGGCATGAGAGAACAAACTGCTTTTGTTCTTCTTTTCTGTTGCAAAGGAGAAAAGAAGTAACAGGTAAAAATTGTGAATGGCATTGTATGTCGATGAGATTAACAAAGGGGAAGCAGACACAACTAGTGCCTTGTTTTACTAGAGGACCCTTCCTTTTTCCCAGCTCCTTGGCCTGATGAACTTGCACTAGGTTTCCCAACATCCCTTAATAAAATCCTGGTGTGCTTCAGCAAGGCTGTCAGACTCAGCTGGCACCAGTCATGGATGGGATGGAAACCAAGAGGGCGCAGGCAACCTGCCACAAGAATTTAGGCTTCTCTAGACACAGTGGCAAGAGAGGAACATGAAAAGGAAAACAAGTAATTGTTTAGGTCAGAAATGACAGTCTTACCCCAAAGCACACTCTGGCAGAGTGAGGGCTAACAGGAGGCACACGCAGCCAGCTGCCTCCACCCTGTCCCTTTGGAGGGGAGAGGCTGTCCCCAACATCAGGGACTTAGTTTCCTTTTGCACGTGCCCCTTTGTGCAGCCCCATCCCCTGCCACACAAGAGCTGAGGTTCACCTGTGACTTCCCTCCTCCAGACCTCCCAAGAATGTAGGGACAGCCCTGTGCCCTATCCAGGGTCCTTGCCTCCTTCTGGCCATGCTTTTTTGTAAACACTGACTTCAGCAGCTGCTTTTCCATGGCTCTTCAAACCAGCATAGCCTTGGCAGGAAAGAAGACACTGGTAGTTAATCTATCCAGAAGTATTCTGGCACTCCACACTTGCTGGTGTGCTTAAAACAGCAGCTGCTGCTTCTTCACAGTTACACCAGTGTAAGAGTGCTTCCAGCAAACACAGCTCATTTCCACTTGGGAAGGAATAACCTCCCAGCAGGTAGCAGCTTTCTTCATGCCTGTGGTATTTGGGAATTCTCTGAGACTCTGACCCCTGCAAAAAGCCCACCTTAACCTGAGGGTAGCACAGGGCATCTCCTGACATCAGCAGGAGATAAAAGCAGAGGCTCTATTGACCATTCCCTATGAAAACATTTTAGCTCATAATTTTCAAAGGCTGATGGTAACTCTGGAGAGCTGCACAGTGAACTTGTTAAGCAAAATCTGCCAGTGACTCACGGGGCTTTGCTCCCCTCTGGCACCCTCTGAAGTCACTTTTTCTTCAGCAGTGATGGTGGCACTGTGCACCCCCTGTCACCAAGGTGGGGGTGAGGGGGCTGTGGGCAGTCTCTGAGCATCACTGTGGTTGAACAAAGTGATGAAGCCTTTCATAAAACTTGGGATGTACTAGGTACAGGAAAGCAGTGTGTTTGAGAAAAGTGAGCAGCAGCTCTGTGGAAAAAGAGTGCTCCCACTGCAGAGGGCGAGGAGTTGTCAGGGCAATGAGGTACAAGCTCATGCAAATTTGTGCCACCATCTCCCCTCATTCTCTGTCCTGCTCCCAAGCCAGTAGACTTTTCCCTACAGAGTTAACTGGGATTTATGAAGTTCCCAAGAGACAAATTGCTTTAGGAAGCTGAGCTTGGTAATTGGCTGTGGGTGACTAATCGCTTCCTGATTACAGAGTAGCGGTTGCACAGGTATGAATCAGAACCTGCAATTGTCAGCTCTCCCCCAAAACAGGGGCTCTTTCTTCCCTGGTTTGATAAAGTCAAGCCATTGTGTACCAGTGACAGTTCGCTCCTTACACTCGTTGAAGAAAAATATAATTATGGTGCATTCAGGGGAAGGAGAAAAGGATCAATATACAGAAAAAGAAATAATTATATACAAACGCACAACCCCTGTGAAGAGAGATGTTTCAGAAATCTCAGGGAGGAGGGGAAGGATGGGCCATTTCAATTTCATAGCTCTGTCTGATATCAGCATCTACAAATGAGTTTCTACCCTGGAGCAGAACTGTCTCCAGATGAAGCGCCTTAAAAGAAGATGCCTTTCCCCATGATCCAGGGATCCATAAAGGAGCATGAAGCCACCATGGCCTTCAGAGCTCCTTCCTCTCCTCCCCTACAGGGCAATTTCACTGCCTTTGCCCTATTCCTGGCACTGTGCCGGGAGGGCTGAGGGTGCCAATCCAACACTTCCTCAAAAGCATCTATCCATTTTCCGAAGCAGAGTTTACAAACCATGCACTCTTGCTTCCCATGGAGGCTCCTGGGAAGCAGAAGAGTAGCTCCCAGCAGTGCTTCCTCTGAGTGACTTGGTTGCCTATTCAGGGAACCCATTCCCTCCCTGGCCACAGTGGACACTGGACAGGCAAAGCCTCCCTGCCTGCCCAGGGAGGGGACCCAGAGGGAAGGAGGGAGAAGCAACATCCACCCCCCACCCATCCATCACTTGCCTCCACTTTGGGTGCTGGGGAAGCTGGAATGGTAGGCAAATGGGAGAGCTCACAGCTTAGTCTTTTGGGGGATGTTTCCCTCCAGAAAGGGGGCGGGATTAGTCATCACCATCTAATTTTTCCCATGTAGATACCGAGAAAGAGGTGTTTAAAGGAAGCCTAAAATGCACCCTGTGAGTAGGTAGAGCTGGATATTTGAGTGCTAAACTGGATTTCTTTCAGAACTTCTGCAAAAGCACAGAGTGGAGACACTTATTGTAAAATGCATTTCAGGAATACTTCCCTGTTCCGACATTACTACAAATGCTAAAATGAGTGTGTCAGCTGCCTGCTTTATTTTTTTTGAATCACACAAACTGCTCTCCACTTGGAAGACATAAACCCCAGTGCATAGCCTTATTTGCAGATCTTTGTGCCTGCCGTGCTGGAATTGTCATCCTGGAGCTCTGCAATAGCTAATGAAATTTTAATCCCCCAGCACTCGGCGCCTGTGTACATAATGAATGTTTGCACAGACGCACGGATCTGTGTCACCCCAAAACAGCAACACTCACCTCCTGTACGCACACATACGTGTTAGTCAGTGCTGTGACTGGCTGCTTTAGGTCACTGCAGTGTGTTCATACCCCAGATCCCAGTCCTGTGACTCGTTTGTTAATTGACAGGCTCAGGGATCAGACAAGTTTGGTGCTTTGTCACACAGCCTCATGTGCCCGTCAATAACTGGTGCTTTGTCATGCAGTGCTAATATTCCTACCAAAATCCATATGCAGTTTCTCTCTGTCAGAAGGGCCAGCCCCTCAGCTGGTATTTCAATAATCCCCCTGCAGACAGACAAGAGGAGAATTTTATATCTGAGCTTAAACTGGTAATTTTTTTCTTCATGGAAGTTCTTGTTTTGCACAAGGGCATTGCTAACATTTTCTTTCATGTGTGGATGCCTGAAACTTGGGCTTTAAGACTACATTTGGTATCTTAAAATAAGTAATCTGTTTTTCATAATACCTCAGTCCCAGGAAACTTCTGTTGGAGCCAACAGATGTATTTCGAAAATTTAGGTCATATACAGGCAATGGAGATAATGAAGGCTGAATTCCTGTGAATTTTGTTATACAATTTCACATCTCCTCCCAAAATAATCACAGTTCACCCTCAGCACTATCCCCACTCTAGATGCCTGTCCTAACCACAGCGTACCTAGTGAAAGGCAGGTGTTCTTTCCTGAGCAACAAATACATGGACAGATCAGTGAGATTCAGATGCCAAATGGCACCTACACCAGCATTGCCACCTTTGCTTCACAATGCCCCTGGCACTGCTTTGAGGACATCTCTTGTCCATACAGCCACAGACCTTCCTAAGGCATGCAGGAGCTTCATTCCTTTGGGAGATGCCCTGTAGTGCTGAAAGGTTTGATTGAACTTGGTCAATCAGTTCCAGGGGAGATGGAGACAAACTGATCAGTATAACCCCTTTTTTTTTCCTTTTTTCCTTGAAAACAGATTAAAAAAACTGGCACTTGATATAAGCTGGGCTCAGCTGCTGCCTGGCCAGAGCATAGAGAAACACCAGAGCCAGCTGTCACCCATCAGTATGACAGGAGATGTCACCCAGTCCCCTTGGAAGCCCAAGAAGGTTACAGGCTTGCTTTTAAAAATTAATATCCAAGCAGGCACATGTGAACACACTGCTAATGATGGCAGAAGTTCTTCTAGCAAACACCCTGCTGAAACAAGGTGAGCAATAAGCCCGGGCAAACTGCAGAAACCCCTGCTTCTTCACCAGCATAGAGGTTTTTCTCTCCTGGAGGTCTCTTGCTGTTCAGTCCAGTGTGTGTTTCTTCTGGCCCATCCCCTCTCCCTTACAGGGCAGTTATTGATGTGAGCAGAAAACAGAGATCAATGGATTTCACCTCGTTCTTTCACCTCTGAAAACAAATATGAAGCAGAGCTTCAGGAGCAGTCCCCTGTCCTTGACAGTCTACAGGACCTTCAAAATATGGGACAGTGCACACAGTCACACAGGCATCATGAGTGAGGAATTTAAGCCTCATTTGTTCAGAAGATGCAGGTTTTCAGCCTGAAAGAGGTGTGCAACTCTGAAAATGTCCTTAAAAAACAATAACTTCCAAATCAGGCAGCAATAATATGTTTTCCCTCTCTGGGGCCTCTGAGGAGTTATTAAATACAATTTTCCAGGCTCATTCAAATGTCAACTCATTATAGCCTGTGCAAATGGGAAGGCAGACCATGGGATTTGTGTTTTTGTTATAACTATTTTTATATTAGAACTATAAAATGTATAAAGGAGCATTAAGCCCTGTTATTGTCTCTTTTTTTTTTTTTCTTTCCCCATAGCTGCCTAACCTCTTTTTGAAAAGGATCATTCAAAAGCAGCCAAATAATAAAGGCTGGATGAGGACATTCCAATCCCTCCTTATCCACTTAAAAATACAATATTTCAAAGGCAATTCTGGAATGCTTCTTTTGGCAGCTACGACTGGAGCCGCAGTAGAAACCTTTCAGTGGGTCATCCTGATGGATGGCCTCTTACATCAATGACCCAGCTGTCCCCATTAGGAGTGGGAATCATCTGAGCAGTCCAAGGAGACTTTAAAGGAACATTTATCATACAGAGGAGAAAAGGTATCTTGCACTTTGCAGCAGCAGATCTCAAAAGGTCTGCAGAGAGGAGGTCGGTTTTGTTGTTTGGCATGGAGAAGTGGAGACCTCCCAGCCCAGAAGGGCTTGTTGAAAGTCACCCAGTGGTCTGAGCAGCAGAGCTGGGACTAAGGCACTAAATTCCAGTTTGGTGCTGGCCCTGTTTCATCGTCATCCTCCTGCTTAAGCCTCTACATCCTCCTCCTGCTCATTCCCTGCGGAGTCACAATACCAAACCAAGACATGAACACACTTGTGTTTATTTCTCCCTCTCCCACAGACACTTTTTTTTTCCAAGCATTTTTGAGTGGTGATTCTGCAGCTGACAGCAAATGTCCTTTTGATGACTTTGTCAGACTGCCATGACTGGGAAGACATCTCCAGCATCCTCAGCTCTCCCTCCCTGTCCTTCCTCTTCCTGCACCGGTTTCCACTGAGATGTCCAAACGTGCACCACCTGCACCACAGGAGCTCTCTCAGATACTCCTGGGCAATCCTCACTTCTACAGGCACCACAGACCAGACCACAGCAAGGGCTCACAGAGTCTCATTGTCTTTATCATAATCCCAGGCAGCAGCCAGGGAAAGCCCAATAGTTTGTTTTAGGGGCAAAAAGGGTGTTTTGTTTTATTTGTAAGGTTTTGCCAGTCCTCATCTCCTTGAAAACGGATGAGCAGATTTAGTGTAGAATGGTAAAAACTGGATTTGTTGCTGAGGCAGAGCAAGAAATCAGTCTTACTTGAGCTGAAAAGTAAACTAATGATGAAGTCCTAAGTGACCAAAGACAGCCTTGACTGGAAAAAAATGTCCAAGTCCTTGCAAGTCCAAAGGACTTACAGGAGTCCCCGGGGCTTTGAATTCCTCAATTTCTCAGAAGTCCTGGGTTTTTAAAATAAGTACAGTAGCAGATAAACAGGATTAGGGACTTTAGAAAGAGATTTATAAACCTTTCCAGGGCTACCTAGGCTGTGCCCACTAGATGGTTCCTAGAAAATTAGTCTCCCTTAAGATTTCCTGGCCTGATACAGGCTTAAAATTTAATTTTCCTTAATAACAGTCCCACAGAGTAATTGTTTGCACATGCATGGACATGCTGAGATGGATGTGGTTATTTGGCTCATTTAATTGCCTTTGCACCGGGGATCTGGCAAGAGGACCTGCTGTGTCAAGCGGTGTCTAATCTCCCATAAAACCCAACACTCCTGGCACAAACAGTCCAGCTCACAAGTTTTAAGCACCCTTCCTTGCCAGTTCCACAAGAAACGTGTGGTATTCCACATGCTTGCAAAAAAAAAAAAAAGTCTGTGAGTTGTCTGACCAGCCCTGTCCTCCCAGCACCTGCCCTGCCACCCCACATGGACCCTGAGCCACACTGGCAGTGCAAGCACAGGTCTCCTCACAGCTGGTGGCTTTCTCCAAATGCCACTTGTTGGGGTTGTTTTTAAGTGTGGATCTCAATTGTGCCTATTTAAAAAAAAAAAAAAAAATTGTCAGGAAAGAAAGTCTGATGGCAGAGAAAAGCTTGAAAAATCCGATGACGTGACATCTGAAGGCAAATAAAAACAACTCAGAAATATGAACTTTTAAAAAGTTCATAACTTTTAAGTGCCTGCCATGATTCTGGGCATCAGATCTGTGCTTAGAAGCCCTTCCAGTGGGCTGAAGACCGCATGTCTAAAGAGTGCTTCACTTCACCATCCACGCTTCTGTCTCTCAGATGCTTGACCACACAGATACAGACCAGTGCTTGATTTTGTGCTGTCATCTCTCCCTGGCCTTAAGAAGAGCTCCGTGAAAAAAAGGGGAGTTTCACCATCTCTAAAGCATGCAGCAAAAAACTCGAAGAGTTTGTGCTGATCTAAGTCTGAAATGCTGCAGAAAAGTGCAGCCTTGCCTTCAGGCACCTGATCCAATGTTTTCTGGGGAGATGAGGACTGGCTTTCCAAAACAGGTTGCTGGACTGGTTCTCTGCCTCAGCTGGCCAAAGGCTGTGTCAGTGCTGTTGCTGGCACAAGGGTGAGGAAAGGAGCACGTGGCTGGGAAGGTGGACAGAGATTTTCCTTTTCCCAGCAGTTGGGACCGTGCTGCCTCTGGAATTGCCAACTGGCTGGTTGCAATCACAGGCAGAGAAGCTGGTTTTGGTCTCCAGATGCCGAGAATAGCCCCTGAACAATAGGCCATTGCTCCCCTCTCCCCAGGAGACAAGCACAGGTCAGAGGCAAAAGCAGCCTTCGTGCCTTCTCCAAGTTCCCAGCTAAGTCATCAGAAAAAGGAAAAAAAAAAAAAAAGAAGAAAAAGAATGAATGGATATCTGGAGGCTCTTCTGTTCCAGCTACGTAATCAACAAAATGCCATATCCTTCCCCACTGATGAGCATTTAAATGTTCTATCCCCTAGCTGCAGCCTGTTAATAGGGATCATGAGGCCTGGCTGTGCTGCCAAGAAGAAAGCTCCAGCACGGCTTTTTCCAAATCTCCATGGGTGCCTGATCCGTGTGCAAATGTTTTCTGGGTTGTTTCTTAGTGTTCTGCTTTGCTGGGCTTTGCACTTCCAGATAATATCCCTGGATGGCCACACGTTGGCCATTAAAGGCAGCAGGGTGATCACTGGGAGATCTGGATGCTTCTCTGTTACCCCTAAAAAAATTGGTTTGGGAGGGGACTGGAGAGAAGAGCCTTCATGGTCTGGCTTTGTGGGTTAGGTTCTTTTTCTGGTTTTCATTTGTAAGCCAGAATTAATTAGCATATTTCTCTCTCCTTTTACGTGACTGACGGTAATTATTTGATGAGCTGCAAGAACAAACCAAGTTTTTGGTTATTAATGTGGGTAGAAATCTCAGTGTGCTCGCAGACATACTTGGGACGTTTTGCACTATCTTTTAAGGCAAGAAACAAGTGACTACAGCAGTGATTATGACTGTTACTTTAATCTTTTGCACAGGTGGGGAGTTCAGTGGTCCCATTCTCCTGTTTCCCTGCTGAAAGTTCTTCCAGTTCAGTACATTTCAGTGGGAATTGGGGCAGTGAGTTCATGTACCTCCAAAGGTTAAGATGTCCAGTATCTCTTTTACGTACACAGTGTTGCTACTCTGGTTTCACAGTCAGTCAGACACAAAAATGTTAGGTAGTGTGCCAGGGAAAGAAAGGGGATAGAAAGGAGGACAAGGAATCCAGATAGATTAAAAAAAAAAAAAAAAAGGAAATTTGGGAAATGAAGGAAAATATATCACTAAGTGTATTCAAGAGAGAAGAAATGGACAGTTATTAAATGTTACCTGTATGCGAGTCGTATCTAAGCTCTGTCCACATCTGTCAAAGCAAGAGTGCTCCTCTTGTAGTGCAACGTCAGCTGATAGCAGGCACGCTTCAGTAATCTGAAAAACAACCACTTCTTCCAGGAGGAGAGATTTGCAGTGCAATTAGGCACAAACAAACCACCAGGAGAGGACGCGGGCAATTCAATTGATTACCCTCGTATGTGCTCTTGAATCAGTTACCTTGTGTCTGTATCAAAGACATTGATACCGTGGTTCTCAAGTGGAAAAAGGTTGCAATAACTCGACAGTGTAATGTCCTAAACTGATACACAGCCTGAACAGGGCTGAAGGATCTCCCATGACTTATGCCTGTGCTGAGAGGGAGAACGTGCTGAGTGCAGGTTTGTCTTTGGCACAATGTCACACCAAATGTGGCAACATAACCACTCTGCTTAGGAGCTCTTAATACTAAATCTTGGATCACAATCTCCATGAGTTTGTTTCAAGTCCCTCTAACTGAAGCCTGATGCAGACATTAAGTGTTGCACACACATCAGAGATGCCTGTGTGAACATGTTTGGATAACACAGAAACAACTGATGCAAAGAGACACCCAGTTTCAGATCCCCAGACATTCCTACTCATCAGCCCAAAGACAGACAGAGGAAGGAGGAAGAAAAACTAGAAAAAGAGAAGCAGGGTTCATTAGCAGCGTGAACTTTCACAATGATTTTATCAAAGAACAGAAAAAACACAGCATAGTCATTGGGTGGCTGTGAGTTAAGACAATATTGAGCTCAACTTCAGCTAATTAAGTTCTCTGGAAACCACAACTGCAGGAAGGCAGACACTTGTTAAATAGATTACATTTTTCTTTGCTCATGCATTTTTGATACCTGTCATCTCCATTTCTACACTCACATTTTCTTTTCGTTTTCTCAGCATGTGGGCTGTCCACATACACAACATAGTTCTCACCAGCAAAAAGCCCACACCACACAGGGCCCAAATGACCACTAGGCCCTTTGAAAATAATTCAAGATTTTTTCATCAGGAATGTTGTCCTGTTATTTGACGTGGAATTTTTAAAAGACAGTGGGTTTCCATTGCTGCTGAGCACTCCTGCCGTGCTAAGGAAGGTACCTGGCACTTCACATGCAAATACCCATCACAGAGAAAAGCTGGGCTCAGTGCAGAGCAGCCCGTAGGGACTGCCCAGCACAGGATTTTCCTGACCAACAGCCCAGCATCTCTCCAGCTTCCTTGTGTTATCTCCTGGAACACCTGGGATATGTGGGTGCTTGCCCTGGAGGTGAGATGACACTGCTGCAGGACCTGCCTGTGTCCAGCCAGAAAAGCTTAGCTTGGCACTAGGGTCCAAGCAGTCCATTCTGTTTTCAGCAAAGCACAGTGAAACTCCTGCTCATAGCTTGAAAGCCTGGCCCAGCTTAGGGCCACAAGCTCAAAGCCCCTTCCAAGTGTTGGTGCTCACCATGGGGTGCCCGAGCTGTGCCAGCTAAAGGAAACAAAGGTGGGGGCACTTCCAGCACCACCAACTCAAGGGTGCAGCTCTGCACCACAGCTCCTGAAAGCAGAACTAAATACAACCACCACACAAACACTTCAGTGTGCTGGCTCCTGCCACCTGAGCTGGGGATCTGGTCAAGTGCTCGGGTGGGAAGCCACCTGCCTTGAGCACCGTGACTCTTGCGGGGTGTCTTTTGGTGTCTTTATCCATCATGTGCATTTCCAGGAGCTCTGCATTTCAGCAGCAGCTGAAATTCCAAGGGGCTACTGTCTCACAAGGTCTATTAACATATCACAAACGCCTTTAGTGCAGCTGGTGTGGCTGAGATGTGCCTTACACCTGATGTCAGTGGCTGCTCAGTGGAGTTTCAGAAGACGCACTTCCTCTCCCTACAAGGAAAAAGAAAAGAGTTTCTGTTAGATGTGCTGAGAAAAGCCTTCCCTGGCCAGCTGCACCCTGCAGGGCTCTGTTTGGTACACATAATTATCTGCTTTGTAACGCGCATTTGCTGCACATGTGATGGTGAGCCCTGTTTATAGAATACCTGTGGAAGGCGGCACCTGAGCACACCTGGGAGCAGCCACGCCGGGCGCCTGCTCGGAGATCGCTGCCCTGCAGCCCCTCCGGGCCCCTGACCTGTTTTGATAAGCTGTCCCTCCATTATCCCTGCTGTCTCACAGGCGCCAAAAGATAAGAGCGGATGCTCCCCCGCGCTGGCGGGGAGCTGCAGCAGAACAGCTTTGCATAATGAAAGCAGAAGGTGCACATACGGAAAGGATAATTGGTGATGGTGAGGGGAGTCAATCCAGCCAAGGCACATGACAGCCCCAAAGCTCGCTGTGGATGTGGCAGGGATGGGCATGACGGATATCTGGCTCCGCGGTGCCTTGGCTTCCCCTGGGGACTGCTTACGTCCAGCACAAGATGTAACACATATTCATCTGTATGCAAAACTGAGGCTGGGCTTAGGAGAGACAAAGGAGGCAGCTGTGGAGTGCAGCAGGCTATGGGAATGGTAAAACCCCATATGGTGAGGGGAGAGGGGTCTCGTGCATGTGCTGGGCATCAGCAAGCGCTGCTGGCAGGGAGGGAGATGTAGGTGGATTTTTGCTTGCCCTCCCCAAGAAGAGGCAGGTGCCCTGCACAACATATCCCCTACACAGCATAGGGGCAGGACAATAAGGGTATCTGGGTTTTTTTTTTAAGCTGGGTTTGCTGTCACAACTTCAGCAAGAGCAGCTTGCCAAACCAAACCCCTGCAGTTTGGTTCACCTGCACCCTTTTAATGTGTAGCAGTTTTAAACTATAAGAGGAGAGATTTAGATTAGATGCCAGGAATAAATTCTTTACTCACAGAGTAGAGAGGTACTGGAACCCATTGCTCAGAGAACCTGTGACTGCCCCATCCCTGGAAGTCTTCAAAGTCAGGTTGGATGGGGCTCTGAGCAACCAGGTCTAGTGGAAGGTGTCCCTGCTCATGGCAGGGTGTTGGAAGTGGATGATATTTAAGGTGCCTTCCAACACAAACCATTCTCTGATTCTATAATTCCACGATAACTGGCCGAGGCACAGAAAGGATTAAACTATCAGGAGACTCAGGACATGGAAAATCTTTGTCTGTCTGGAACTGGAGTGAGAGGAATTTGTTTTCCAGGGTGAGAGGATCTGCAAGGGGCCCTGAAGAGCAGGAGTCTGGGTTTGGCAGAGGATCAGAGCATAAACAACAGGGTGTCTGGCCCATCCCCTGCAGATGACCCTGTTGCTATCATCCAGAGAAAATTTGGGGATGTTTAAATGTAGAATTTGGGTTTAGTCCCATCTCTGGTTCATCCACATGTGCCCCATTGCACAGATATGGCAGAGAGCTGGAGGTCTGCAGGAGGTGCTGCTCTGGGAGCATCTGACCTTAATTCCCTGGTGCTGGGGTCACTTGTGGGGGCTTTTGTGCAGGGCTCCTGTGCCTGGTGCTAAGACAAATGATGTCACAGATTTTACTGACCCTGCTGGAAAAAGCAGGTGGATTTATGAGTTTTGAGGTAAAAACTGAGTGGGTAACCATCAACCTAAAAAAAATGCCTGTCTGATACAGAACTACCTCATTGCTCAGATCCTTCAATTTGGGTGCAGTCCTTAAGCACCCTTCCTGACTCTGGACACTCTCCAGCCTGGCAGAGGCAGTGGTGGCTCCAGACTTTTGCCAAGCCTCCATGACACGCTCTGCTTTATCTGCTCCGTACCGTACTTTCCTTACGAAAAGGTACACGAGGCCAAGACGGTTTTCATGCTCCACATGGCAGATAGCAAATGGTCAGGACAGATGAGTGGAACTATTTGCATGCAGTTGAGGTAGACTTGATAAGGCTTGTGCAAATAAGGGGTCATCAGGCTTGGCTGGATAGGGACAAAACTGGCAGCCTCTTCGCAGGGCTCTGGCAGCTCAGCCCAGTTCAAGCCTGATGCAAGGGATGCTGCAGACTCATGGTATTTTCACAGGGTGTTGTATGAGCTTGATAAGTGTGATTTGGATCTTTATGAGTTTGTTAGCAATTGTAATCCTGCCCAGATGGGCGAGATGAGGGAGCCAAAATTCCAGGCAGTGAAGGGTAATTAATGCACATCTTCAGCGCCAAAACACCACCAGCAGAATTTGTTGGGAAACTGCGGGGCCCCATCCCAAAAAATGAGCAGAGCTCAAACTCACTTGGTTAAAGTCCCCATCAGATAAGAGAGCTGAAGCTGTATAAACAAGGGCTAAGCAAGACCTGTCACCCTGGCACTGGGCTGTGGCCAGAAGATGGAATCCAAGAGGGGCTGCACGAGAGCCCTGAGCTACCTGTTTCCTGGGGATGTGACAGCCCATGGATGGGCTCTGGGAGGAAGGTCCTCTGTTAAACACAAGTAGAAGAGGTGCAGCACAATCCTTGGTGGGACATGGTGCCAGGCTCTACAAACACTCAGTACTTTTTAAGAATGTGGACCCACGAGGAGGGAGCACACACAGAATATTTGGAAAACATTCATACTGCATTGAAGGGCACATTATAGCGAGTCATTTTTTACATTGTCATTTAAAAATTTGATTTAATTTCAAGTCATTTTAAAATTGTATTTCTTCTACAGTGAGTAAGCAGGCATGACATAGTGGGACAAGTGAGTCCAAACTCCTGTCATTAATATCTTACAGAAGTGGTCAAAGATTAGAACAAATGACTGAAGTCAAATACATGCATTCATTACTAGAAACTGCCTTAAAATATCATGCATTTTTCTTTTCCTTAAAGGAGAATCACTAGTTTGATCAATTTAACTCTATTTTTTCCTAGAAAGAGAATGCTTTCTCTTTCCCATCTTGTTTGGTGGTTTATTAATATTTTTTTCTGAGTGACAACAATTTCCTCGGAATTTCCTTGTATTCATTACAGAGGGGGTGTAGGTAAGGTAAAAAGGTTATGATAGTGTAAAACGGTAGAAAAGGTTATGATAGTGTAAAATGGTAAAACACTCTTAAAAGTAGCTTCTTTCCATTATTATTTTAATCAGGGATATTATTTTTAAAGGGTGGAAGACTCTCCACAGGCCCTGGCTTATGCCCAACTATTTAGTCATAAATCTTATAAGGAAAACACCAACTGCTACCTTGTTTGAATTTTTTTTCCCCTCACTTTTAAAAATAATCTGTTTCAAAATATTTGACAATTGCTGATTCTGGAGGAAATAATGAATGCATTTAGCATGATAAACAGTGTACACTCACAACTGTAAGCAAGAAACAGCTATTTACAGATCTCTACACACATCTGTAATCCATTCCACTACATTTCATGCACACAAAGGCCAAGTTAAACAGCAAAAACCTACAAACATAACCCCCCCCCCAAAAAGGATCAAACAAAAGCCCCCCAAAAACCCAAACCCCATTTATCGAGAGCAGGATTGCAGTGTCTTTAACTACCCCAGGAAAGGACTAATAGTTTATCCAGCTGAACTCTTCAAGCCACAATCACAACTGCATTTTCCAGAGTTCAGAAAAGGGGCCCAGACCGAGGAGGGGAAAAGAGGTTAATGTGACCAGAGTTTTGACTTGTTCCTTCCAGCTCAGCTGTCCCTTAGCATGAATTGCAGGGCTGCTGCAGGGACAAGAGTGTTTGGCATTCCCCAGCTGTCTGGAGGAGAGGAACACCGACATCTCCTGCTTCCCAGCCCCGTTTCACCCCACTGGACCATGCTGCCTCCCTAGTGTGGTGGGAATTACAATCTTCACCTCAGCAGGACACTGACCCCCAGAAAGGACCAATGTGTTTGGCTGTGTAGTTGTCGCACTCACCAGGTTCTTGGAGCTGACCTGGGGATGCAGAGCCACCAACCAGGACACACCAGCACCTCTTTTGATGGACACTGCAGTACCTGGAGTGGGAGCTGCAGGAAGAAGTGAGCCATCCTTGCCACACCAGAGATAAAAAGCAAGATGAACGTGGTCTTCACAGGGGTCTGCAGATGTGTTACACTCCCAGGGATGAAAAACAAGGTATGAGGCAAGGCAGGAGGACAAGGAGAGACAGACTGCCAGCAAGAGGGAGGCTGGAAGACAGACCTCTGGCTACAGACAATTCCTTCTTTGTGGATGCCAAAGGTGGCTGTAGTGACCAGGTTAATCCCAGCAGATGTGACCATGCAGAACTGTTAATCAAAGCACAGCCCCACCATCAGGTCTGAAAGCACCAGGGCATTCTTGCAAAACACAGCAGGCACTTTGTGCATCAGAGGCATTGCTTGGTTGCTGTCTGGAGGAACTTTTATGGTGCTAAACAAGCTACATCACAGCACTTCCTATTCTTCCCACCTCTGCTCCCCCCAAAATGGAGTAAAATGGTTCAAGTAGAGAATATGAAGACACCCAGGACTCTGAACTGTTCTTTCTACCTGCGTCAGACCTCTTAGGCACTGCTGGGTTTTTAAGCAGCTCAGATCCTGACCTGAAGTGTTAAGTTTTGAAATCTTTATCTTGCTGCTGCTCTCCTCTGCAGGCGTGCAGAGCACAGCTCATTAAGCCAGCATTGGTTTCCATGGACAAGCCATCTGCTGGGGAATCATCATGCCTCCGTCCTGCTCCTTCTGCTCCAAGGGAGACAGGCTTCCCTCTGCCTTCTTCATTTCACTTGGCTGCATCAGTGGGAGTGCCTGCTTTGGAGCAGGGTCAGTGAGAACAGCTGTGGTGGCTGGGCCACACTGGGCCGGATGGCAGGAACCCCCTAACTCACTCTCCATCCCAAGTTACTTTTGAACTGTTCTCAGAAAGAACAAGCCCCACCCTGGGGCAGTGTGCCAGCCTGGTTTCTGCTCTCTCAGTTGGGTAGAAAAGACATTTGTAGCTGATGGTCTTTAGGTACCACCAAGGAGTTGTTAGGATTGAGAAATTCACCTGAGTGTCCCTGTTCCTTCAGTTTCTAAGAAGGAAATTTTGTCAACTTCCTGAATCAGGCATGGGGGAAATTGGGATTTATCTCTGATCTGTGGACACCTGCTGTTTGCACACCTGTGTCTATATTAGACCTTCCTTGCAAGAAAGTGGAGTGAAATGTGTATTTTTCAAGCTCTGTTCACCCAATCTACCTCGATTCTGCTTGAGGATCAGCTGCATCAACATTTCCGCTTGGTCCACCCAACAGGTCTCCAAATGTTCTGAATTCTTGGTGCTGCCATCAGTGGTTTTACTTGAATGTCTGCTCCCAAAGAAAATATTTGACCAGGGGCTATCACCCTAACTGAGAAATTTAAAGTATGCAGGGGCATCTGAGCTGGACAAGGCTGTTGTGAATGTCTTGGTAGGATTTTCTGTCAGCCTGAGGGATGCTGACCTTGGCAATGAGCAGCCGTGTGGGAGCCCAGGTCTGTGAGTGGCTCCCATCTGCTTGGGCAAAGGCAGGGGTATATTGAAGCTGAGGAAAAATGCATCTTGCTCTTCCCTGAAGTCCCACATATTTTTCTTGTGGCAGAGAGGGTTGGGTGAATAATCCTGGTTTCCCACAGTGGAGTCATTCACCTCTGGAGCAAAGCAGAAGACAGGAGCAGAGTGCACTCAGTCTGTGTGTTGCCACCAGGGAAGTCAACCTTTCTTCTCCCTCTCCTCCTCTAGCCCTTATCACATCCTCCATCACATGGGAGAAAAGCATCTCTAATTACAAACCATTTGTCAGGTAAAGCACCTGGTCCAAGGAAATCTCTTGTCACTTCCATTGGAGCGTCAGGGAGCTTTTGAGCTTCCCCTCCTCCAAGAACAAATGGAGCATTTGACCTTAATCCAAAAATGAGGTGTTACAAAGACCTAAAATTAGAGGAAGGGGTGATATGGTAAAGGCTGAGAATTGTGCTAGTTTGGATATTTCCAAACCTGAGAATTTCCATCTCATTTCACTGTGGGATGTTCCCTGTCATTCCTCCATATAAAGGCTGAGCTCCAGTGCCAGATTAACTGTCTCCCTGTGCTCGTAATCTGAATTTAATCACAAACACAATCCTGGAAGGAACACACAGCTTTAAATGAAGATTTGCTTTAAAACCAAAACCAAAACCAAACCCAAAACTTCATTGCTATGGACAGAGTAATGATCCTGTATTACAGGCACAGGATTTAGGAGTTTTCATATTGTTAGGGGTATCCTTGTGTGACAGGGGATAAGGCACTCAAAGCCTCGGACCCTGTGACATGGGACACACAGTTTACCATGGATCAAATAAACATGGGACAGTCCTCTCTGCCTAGCAGGGGTGTTGTAGGAGGGCACAGCAATACTTTGAATAAGGCCAGAGACTTGCTGTTGATGGACACTGGGGAAGTGCAGAGTTTTTCTCTCACTTTGTGTGGTCAGGTCTTTCCAACAGGGCCTTGTTGCAACTGGAGGGTACAGATTCTTTGCCTTGGTGACCCATAGCAATGAGATTCACAGAGGGTACCTGCAGCCTGAATCCACCTGGAGGAGGTGGCCAAACTTACATGTCCTGTGCTGAGCCTTGTGAACCCTGGCAGAGCTATTTACATTAAAACTAGACAGGTGTGTCTTACCCTTGTGTCTTCTTGTAACAAAGAAACAGCCCAAAGGTCCTATACCCAATGAGAAGTCCCTGTACAGGAGGCACTGCATAAAGCACCAGTGTGAGGAGACAGAAACAAATACCCAACTCCCAATGTTTACGTACATCCATATAATAAAGTGACAATGTAACAAGAAGGGGTCACCATAATATTCTCTCACGCTCTTTGGGAAGTAAGTGACCTTTTCAGCAGGCAGCTTTATATTAGCTGATTTCTTAGGTATGCAAGTTATCTAAAAACATTTGCTCCTCTAATCTGCTCTCATCAGCTCCAGGTTACGGGAGTTCATAAATCCGTGTACGTTTGACGCTAATGGAAAATCTGCATCGTGACTCCCTGGGGTGGCCCAAGGGTGTGACAGCAACGAGTGAGCCATGCATTGCCTGGTTTGCCCACAAAGATACAAATTAAGAGGAATGAAACAGAGACAAAGGAAAGAGGTCGGTGAGATGGCAGCATTTATATTTGTTCTGCCTGAAGCAACCTTCACTTCCCAGAGCCAGGCTGTCCTCTCAAAGTCCCCGCTGACACCAACTGCAGCTACTGGGGGACTCTCCTCATTTGTCGCAGCGCTCTGGCTGGGCAAGGAACTGTGATTTCAGACAGCTGGAATGGCAAAGACCTGAGGGGACGTGAAGTATTTGCTTTAATACGTCTAATTTATCATCTTCTCCCTCCCCAGCTGCAGGAGAGAGATACTGAACAGATTAGTCCAGAAGCGTAATGAAACACGGCAGATGAAGTGGGTTGTGATGCAGTTCACTGTTCCCACAGACTGCAGTGTATGTGGAAACAAGCTGTTTCCAAGGGCTCCAGTTTGGAAACTGTCTTCAGTCTTTCCCCAAACTCTGGCTCCAAATGGTTCAAGGGAAATAGGAGGAAACCAGTGGCAGCAGGGAAAAGAGAGAGCTTTTTCTGCTCTTCAATTTTGCATCTTCTATCACAGTTTTATGTTGGGAACCACAAGAACAGGGCATCTTTGTGACACTCTAGTTACTTTAAAACATGACCAACAGCAAGCTTTGTCAAGCAAACAAAGTCCTCTGAGCAGAACCTGTGAGCTGCTCAGCTATGCTGGTGCAGAAACCTGCCTGTTTTTTCTGGGGCAGAAAAGGAGAAAGCCCAAAAGGTCACTGTGCCAGGTTAGTTTGTAAATGATCAGACAGGTCAGCTGGAATAAGAGGACAGTCAACATGCAGGCCAAGGAAGAAAAAAACCCAAAACACACAAACAGAAATCTTTTAACCAAGTAGTCATGCTCTGCACAACTATAGATCCATCTGGAAAAGTGTCTAAGAACTTCACAAACATCAGTATCTTTCTGATGGGACCTGTCCCGTCTGTAGTCCTGGCCACTGTGCCAACTGGACACAAAGTGGTACCAAATCAAACTGGTGCTGCTTTCAGTCACTATTTCTTTGCCTTTTCAAACCCAAAAAGGTGAATGTGTCTTCAGCCTGGCTCAACTCCCCAGCCACCCAGCCCCATGCAGGGGTGCTAAAGAACAGTTTTTTAGTGTATAAGGGGCACAGATGTTTCTCATCTGCCAACTCTGGCATAAGGAACAACGTCCTCCAGCTGAGGCCATCTGAAATTCTTCTCACACAGCCCAGAGCCGTGCCCAGCTGCAGCTCAGACCCAGCAAGAGGGTGTGGTGGAAACTGTCAACAGGTACCAAGTGTCCCTGACATGAGACAGCTGAGAGTAAGTGGCACAGGGGTCAGAAAAACAGGAGTGGTGATGCAGCAGCAAGAAAACCAGCACCTGGTTCACTCAGACTTACATAGAAGAGTTTTCGTTGGGTTTTGTTCCCTTTTTTTTTTTTTCTGCATGGGTGCAACCATTTAAAGCTGAAGTCTAAAACACGTCAGAGCTACTTCACACATACCCAGTGCAGAAAGCACTCCTCTTAACCCCCCAGTGTGTGTTTAGACTAGTATTTTATTAGAAGGGGGGAAATGGAGAGACAGGGAGGGAATTTAATGGCCCCCTGGATGGAAGAGATCCCATTAAGACCCCCTGCTGTATAAAGTGTTGAAACTGTGCTGGAATGAGGGCTTCCTGAGCTGCTTCTATTAATACAACAAAAATAAATGCATTTTTGGCTGGATGGTCTCGAAGGGCTGGATGGTCTTAGAGCAGAGGATTTCAAGCCTTTGTTAACAATAAGGACAGTATATGCTGCTGGACTTAATTATTTAGCCATCTATGGTAAAAATGCACACCCCACTCACCCCAGGGCTGGGGTAAAGGAAAGTTATTTTTCTTTCTTCTGTGGACTGGGGTTGTTGAGTTGCACTTGCCTCTCCCACACTTCTGCTGTTGTCATTGGCATCTCTTTTTAATCACCTACTTCTGCCTTTTCCTTTGCTCACAGCTCCCTTCCATTCTCTTTTCTTCTTTTTTGCCTCCCCATGCCCTCTTCTCCTCCAGTACTTTTCACCTTAATGTTGACACTGTTGCCACAGAATATCCAGACAAAGCCAAAAATAAAATAAAATAAATTCAAGTAGCTTGGTGAGTCCCAGCAAAATTCTTACAGTACCAGACAGACCCTGAGACACAAGAACCCAGAAGAGAGATGGGGCATTCTCTTTGCAGCATTTGGGATTTCGCAACAGTTCTCAAAAAATTGAATGCCAATTTTCTCCTACTGGTTGGTGACCCAAGCATTGTAAGGAAAACAATGACTGTCACTGGTGCCAGTGTGTGTTCCTGGTCCATAACCTGAATGTCAAAGCAGCAGATTTGTGGGATAAAAGGCAAAATGGCACAGCTGACTGAATTTCCTAAAGGGCAATAGGCAAAACTATCAGAATAAAAGAGACCTTCTTCACCATTTCAGAAAAATTCTGATCAGAACTAGGAAATTGCAGATTTGTGGGTGACACACTGATTTTTTTTCTGTGTCTCCCACCATGTGTCTGAGCACACAGTATTTAAGACCAGATATTAAAAGGAACCTCTGGTCTCACCTGACTCATCTTCTGAGCTGGTTCTTTCTGTTCAGGGTATGGAAGCAGAATCTATCCCAGGAAAAGCCTGCTCAGCGATGGAACTGAGATGGGCCTTTCATTGCCAGAGTATTTATCCTTATTCTACTGATAAATTCCAATGCACAAGCAAACCTAACTTCACTTCTTGACCTCAGCACAGCCTGGCCAACTCAGCATCCCAAGAACATGAGATGGACACGTTGAACTAACTCTGTGTTTAAAACAGTTCCTTTTGTTCTTTAACCCCCAACCACAAAAAGAAGTGTATACAAAACTCAGAGAGATGTGGGACAAAAGGAAGATGGTATCTTCTAAGCCTGTTAGCCCACAAAGCCTGGGCATGCTTCTCCTCCCTGAAAGGACATCATTCCCACATGGGTTCAGGACCAACTGTTGGGTCAAGCTTAATCACACACTGACTTGCCAGCTGTTCCCTCCAATGTGACAACTGGTTTTAAGCAAGCTGCCTTTACACCCTTCCCTCTCATCCCTCACGGGTGCCTGTAATCTTCACAGCCTCATGCCAGAATGGAGGGAGACATTTGCTGTGTCTCTGCTGTTCAGGGAAAGCCCTTCCCATGCTAAACTTTGGGCTGAGTCCAGACAACATGTCACAAGCCCAGTCCGTCCTCAGCTGCCTCCCAGTCCCTCCCTCTTCACAGCTCCTGGCATTAGTGGCTCATCTCAGGGAACAAGGCATGCCAGGTCTCTGTAATGCTGAAGGATGTGGTGGCAGTGGGGGGACAACGATGTCTGAAGATGAATGCAGCCATCATTCTTACTTCATCACAGCCCCCAGGAGAGTGTGCAGAGAATTGATCTCCAGAAGTTGGGCTTGGGACAAAAGAGTGGAGAGAGAGCTGGTGTGAGGGGTTAGTGAGTGAGGGGAGGGTGGTTTTTAGCCAAGATTCTCCTAAAGATGTTAAAGATTATTCCTTATCCTGCCAAATCTTTCCATAAGTGCTGTAAACCATAGCCCAGTTGCTTCAGTAAGGAAGGCAAGTCTGTCATGGCTGACAGCTCAATTCATTGCCACGGGTACTTTGTAAATCACAAATGCTTAGCTTTTTCCTCAACCAGTATTCATTGAAAGCATTTTTCCGTGTCTGTGGTCTGCTGCAAGCTAATAGAAGTTGTACTATGGGTGTGCTTCAGGATCTGTGGTTCATTTGAGTGCTTTCACAGATTTCTTTAATCTGTCCGAAATTGCAGGTTTCAAGTAACCTTTAGTATTTGAGCCAGACGCCTCCAATTAACTCTGCTCCTTTAGCTGAACGTACCAGGGAGGCCCAAGGCATTAAAATGAGTTGCAAGCAGAAACTTACCCAGAATAAATATAATTACAAACTAAGCTTTATTGTTCACAACGGCCTGACCTCCAGATGGTAACTCACACAATTAGAGTGCTTTTATTTTTTCTAGAAAACAGACAAGGGGGGGGGGAAAATGAGAAGAAAATGAAAAGCCACACACAGTGCCTCCCTCAGTTTCCCTCCAGCAACACAGCACTGCTGCTTAGTGCCAGGCTGTCCATCCTCTCCTGTATTTGGGAGTCATGGCCCATGCAGGACACCCAGGAGTCAGGGATGTGAGGTGGCATCACCCCAAAGGCTGAACTAGACAGTGAGTGGCGGCTGGTTGGGGGCTGGAGCTCCTTTGCAACCCAGTGGAGCACTCCTGCTGCTCCTGTAGGGCTTGGGATTTGGGATAGCATTCCCCAGCTCAGCTGTCAGCAGCCTGGCATGGCCAGTGCCTGCCTGGGTCAAGGACACGCTGTTCTTGTCTGCTGCTGCCACTGCCCGGGAGATAAACGCTGTGCTGACCAAGGGCTTATCACTTTCCACAGCCGCGCTGCTCCCTGCCTGCCTGGAAATCGGGACACCTGGCTCCGGAGCCTTCACTGCCGGGTGGAGCCCGACGGGTCTGGAGAGACAAAAGCTTCCTGTGGGCACCCAGCAAGGGCTGATATTGGAGGGGGAGACCTGGAAAAGGCAGAGTTTTAGCAAAAATGCGTTTCAAAGCCAGGCTGGACTCGTCTGGTTGTGGTTTGTGTGAGCCTACAGTAGCTATGGACAGCTGGGCTGAGCCAGCCCTGCAGCTCCAAGGTGAAATTTAAAAGAGGAGACTTGGAAAGATGAAGAAAACAATCTGGCAAGAGGAATTGCAGGAACGAAAGGCTTCAGTAAAAACTGCACATGTTGCCGCTTTGTCTCTGCACTGTTGTGCCCTCTCTATCTGTTAAATTGGGAACTGCTTATCATAGCAATACCCAGCACTGGCATCACAGCCCGGGATGGAAGTGCAGCCTTTGCATTACCTTTGTAAGTCAGCTGGTGGAAATGGCAAGAACAAAAAATTAGTACACATAAAATTTCTTTTCCTCTTTTCTATTTCCACTCACATTTTGGCCACTTTGGGTCAGTTGGATGACACTTATAGAACAAGATCCTTTTCCTTCACACTCTAAAAGGAAAAGAAAACCCCACAGACACGAGTCAAGTCTTCTGCCATTGTCTGAACCAAGAGCACTTGCACTTCTTTTTAACTTAAAGCAGAAACGTAACTTCCAATGAAAGACACCAAAATTACAGTCCTGCAGATGAAAGTCTTTGTATACACACAGAAGAGTTATGTCATGAGGAAAGCTACACCCACTAGAGAAGTATTTGTTCTTGCCCCAGACTGACCTGATTTGCAGCTTTGCCCCAGCAGCGAGGGTCATTTCTCTGTGTCCATTTATTTGCTGAGGCAACTTTCAAGGGTACAACAGACATAAGAATAGTTACTTTCTCTCTCCCTTTGCAGGCAGATGTCCTGTGAGATTCTTGCCAGCAATACAGGCCCAGTAGGAGGAGAAGCCTGGAAAAGCCATCATCTGAGCTGTGCATGAACCATACCTATCCTTTTCCCTGTGGAAGGAGAATTGCACTGCCTTCACTGATCTAAGCCCTGAGGTCAGCACTGTGTGCATGTGAATCCAGGCTGGAAAAAGCCCAGGGAGGAGAAAATACCTCAAATTCTGTACTGTACTCTGCAAGCCCCACGTAATGAAGTGTAGTTATATGCCACCCAGAGTTACTTGGAAGCAGCCACATCCCAACCTTCCATCATGTTTGGGGTGGCCCCACCACACACAGATACCAAGGAGGGAGGCTACAGGCCATCCTGCTGGCTTCTGGGCAGCTCAGCAGCCCTTCTCTTGCCCCAGCTCTCATGACTTTGCCTCCAGGATTGTGCCACTGAAGCGTCTGCTCAAGGAAGGTGGGCTGGGGCTGAAGCTTCTCTGGTTCTCCTGCACCACCTCTCTCCACTTTTGCACAGTCCTGGCAGGCACTGAAACACAATGCATAATCAAGACCAGAGCACCTGTATCTGCTTCCCTGTCCCTTGCAAACCTGTCTCTCTCCATGCCCAATCCCCTTCTCCAGCCCCTCAGTTTCTCAGCCTTTCCCTTCCCAGCGCAGCTGGCTGCTCCCAGTGGAAACACTAGAAGTGTTTTGACTGAAAACCTGAAAGGGATAATCAGTGTGGGGCAATTTCAGTCCAAACTGATCGCTTCTGGTGAAGTTGAGATGTAGATGAAACAAGGTCTGTGATGGAAAGAGCCAAGGAAGCAGCCAGAGGTCGAACTCTGCCTGTTGTAGGGAGAAAAGCTGAACTCTGCTGGCTGGGACTGATGGGGACTGGCCACATAGGGCATGTACCAGCTCCAGCATGGCAGATCAGAGTTGGAAAGGGGGGAGGGAAGAGATTTCACCTCCTGAGCTGCTCTCAGAGCTACCCATGATCCATGAACTGACAGGCATGAGCCATCAACTCTCAGAGAGCAAAGGAGAGATCCCAATGGAGAGATTCCAGCTTGTGGAAGCACTTCCAGGAAAAAAGAAATACATTCAGATTATGTGGTGGGGTTGCCTCTATCCCTCTGTCTTTCTTCTTCCCTGCTGCCATTTCCACTCTAAGATTAGGCACCTGCAGCTGCCAGTTCAGGTTGTGCAGGAAACAGTTTTGCTGCCTCTGACTGGAGATGGCAAATCCTGTTTGCCCAGTGCTCCTCAGTCTGGGGAGAGAGGAATAAAAGGACAACTTAGCAGAGATCAGGGCAGGCACTGCCCAGCTCAGGGTATTGCTCTGTCAGGGGAAGCTTACCTCACTTGCACAGCCCTGTTAGCAGAAACATCCCCTGAGAAGACACTTGCAAAGGAGACAACAAGCCCACAGCTACAGTGATGTTGATGTGGGATGTTCTGTGAATCCTTCTGGGGACATTCTGCTTCCCAGCTTCCCAGTGTACCAACCTGCAAGAGTTTGGTGCCCAGACCTGGACCAAAACAGCAGCAACAGTGGACTCACAAACTCTGTATTAAATAACCCAAAGGCTGCTTCTGCTTCTGCTCTGTGTCAGTATTTCTCCTCTTTACCAGGCTCAAGGCTCAAGCTCTAAGATGATACCATCTTAGGCACACCAGTGCTAAGCAGTGTCACTTACCCTGGAAGGCAAAAGATGCCAATAGCCCAATAATTGCTCTTTTGTGTTTATAACAACTCAAAACTACATATAAAAAGTAAAAAAACCACACTTACTTGCATGCAACAAAAATACTTATTTCTGGTCATACAATGATAGAAAGGTTTGGTTTGGAAAGGACCTTAAAGATCATCCAGTTCCAACACCCCTGCCTTTGGCAGGGACACTTTTCACTAGACGAGGCTGCTCAAAGCCCTGTCCAACCATGCCTTGAACATCTCCAGAGAAGTGTCATCTTGTGTCCTTAAGAGAGACGCCGGGATCATGGAGGCAACTGTTTCAAAACTGCAGGACAAATTTTCAGCCGTCTGAACATTTTTGAAATGTCAGAGGGGAAAAAAAGGAGACAGACGAAATCCAAAGCCACTTAGGGAAAGCTAAAATGCTTGGTAGGAAGCTGTGGTTGTTGGCTCAGCGGTCCTGTAATGCCACATTATCTGCCCTGAGCCCACTCCAGTTTCAGGCGAGGAGCCTGTGTGCAGACACTGACTCTGGGAGCAGCAGTTTCCTGCCAAGCAGAAACTTCCCTCTTTCCAAGACAAAACCTGCCAATTTTCTTACGGCAAAAAATTGATACCCCAGCTCACCAAGGAGCCCGACCATCCGCAGGAGGTGGGAACAGCTGAGCTTCATCTGGCACCAGAGGAGGCTACAACTTTGTCCTTGCAAGCATCTGTCACTGCGTGGAATTGGGTGAAAAACCAGCAGAAAAGATAAAAAGAGAGAGCTATCTGAGGGAATTAGCTCAGAAAAAGATGACTAAACTCATGCAGCCAAGACTTACTGTTCACTGGAATGAATTTGGCAGGCCCACCTTTGTTTTTTAACATTTTCTAGCGATCATAAAGAGAAGCCTGTCATGCTCTGCAAAGCCAATCTCTGGAAGACTAGCAGATGAAGAATTTAACTTCTTGACTCAAACTTTGACAAGGAGATGTGCTGAGCCATATTTTTTGGCTGAAGGAGCACTGATTCATGAAGAAGGGAAAAAAGAAAAAGAAAGGGATGGCTCTGCAGCTAAAGCTGTGGAGTGTTGAGATGGAGCTGGCATGGCAGGCTGAGCTGGGTGGCAGCCACAGGTTACAAAAGGCTGTACTGTCCTCCCATGTCAGTGCAGACCAAAATCTGGGCCAGTCCCTCGTGGTGGCTGTGCACAAGGCCTGGTCTGACAAAGTCCTGAGGCAGTGAATGTTACCACATTACAAACACACAGCCTCCCTCAGACCTTCCTGAGTGCTGAGCACCCTCTGCCCCTTTGTGCCCTGAAGGTGTTCTAGCAATAGTTGGCAGGTCTGCCCCTGTCAGATATATAGACAGAGACGTAGGTAGGTAGGTATGCATATATATTTATATGCACACATCAGTGAATGAAGTAATTTCATTCAAACTCCTCAAATTCGTGCCCAGACTTGGCATGGCTTTCCCATGACAGCAGCAGCAGTCTGGCCCACCACCCTGCACCCCCAGGGGCCAGGTTATTTATGAGGGGCTTTTCAGTGTAACAACATGGTGCAGTGCCATCTGCTGGGCTTGTGCAGGGCTCTTCTGGCACAGGAGAGGAAGAGAGTGAAGAGAAATCCCGGAGAAATAGGCTGTGTCTGCGCTTGGACGTTAAACTTCCCTGAGACGCTTCCCCAGGCAGCTGCCAGGGAGCAGCCACAGCCAGGCTGGTTCACCCTGCGACTTGGCATGGCCTCTGCAAAACGCCTGATGGAAACACCCACTGACTCCCACCAACTCCCAAACCACACAGGAGAATTTCTGGGGAGAGTCTCAGTGGATCCAGGCCAAAAGCAGCACCCTGATGGTGTGGATGTAGCAGCAGCAGGGATGTACCAACAGCAGCCAGTGCCTACGGATATCCCCTAGTACTAATCATTTCATTAGCATAGATATTTTCTTTGTGTGATGTGCACGTGATAGACCAGGCTGGTTCCAGGGAGGAGGAGGAAGATGAGCAGATTCCATATCTTGCAATCTTTACTATCTTGTGAAGCTGCTTTGAACCCTACCTGGAGGTATCTGCTTCTGTCCATCAGCTACTTCAGGGAGTTTCCCCTTCCCCCCAAATGTACAGGCACCGGAACTGAGTGCCTGAAGGAGGCTGTGTGAATCTCTCATGCTCAAAATCTCTAAAGGGAAAAATCACCTCCCTTTGAGCCATTCCTGCCTGCTGCATCTTCTCTGATTCATCACAGATGGTGGCAGTTACTTGATTCACAGTTGCATTATGTTAACCCACCTCTGATTACAGCGTGAATGAGGAATACAAAAGGAGGAGGGAAAGAAGCAGGAGAAGGCAGGAAGCAAACTGCAAATTAAAGGCAAATCACAAGGTTGGTTTTGGGCTACTGTGTCAATGGGGGTAGTGCAGTTTTCTGCCATGCTGGGAAACTCAGAGACGTACCATAGTGCCAAAGATCTTCAGGATAAGAGCTAGTAAGATCCATGCATTTCTGTGCAGCTGCAGCATGTTTCTGTCCCCCCACTAAGGATCCTGGGAACCAAAGGAAAAACATACAGGGACAAACTTTGTTCTGAGCTCTCAGAAAATGGTTATGAAAGGACCGAGTCTAAATCCATAAATGCTTTGCCAGCATTCAGTAACCACTAATTCTAGTTTCCTCTGTGAAATACGTCAAAACTAAGCTTCATCTTCATCCATCAGTCACCTCCCAAAAGTAGGAAAGAGACCTTGATGGCATGGAATGGTTAAACTGAACAAGCAAAGAGTAACACGTCCTTCAAAACAAAGCACATACTTTCCTGGCTGTAGGGTTTTATTCATGTCCTTCCAGCCCACTCCAAACACAAACTTATCACCCTCTTTTTGTGTGCCAAATCAATAACAGCTTGTGCGGGGATTGCGGAATGCTGCATCTGAAAGCCTCTCACACACTTTGCTGGAGTAAAGGCCTGATAATAATTAATAGCTGCCAAGGACATTCAGCCTTGTTGAGTGGTTGTTAGCATGGTTTTCCCCTGGACACAGTTTAGAGTGAGCCTTTCCAATTTTCCTGGACAGTATCAGCAGAACAGGAGGTTTCTCTGCATTTTTGTGCGTATTCCCTGGCAGAAGGCAAAGAGAACATCCCACGAAACCTTTGAATTGAAAACCTTGCTGAGGACTGGGTCTTAACCTCTTTTAAAATCTCTTCCCTAGCTGCACTGGGAAGGCACAGCTTTCCCACTGGTAAGGACATCCAGGCTTTGGTAGGTGAAGTAGCTCTGGCCAGGCTTCCAGGTCACAGGGGGGTATTAAAGCACTGTGTGCTGGAGGCTGAAAGTTTTGTTCCAGATGGTTTCTGCCTCTTGCTCTCGTTATTCAACCTCTCTGATGGGGTTAGAAACCTTAGGAATTATGCCTGGATCGTAAGCTGCCTTTATTTCACAGTCATTCTGGAGCTGATCCTAAAAGCGATGCTTTTGGGAGCAACAAGTCTAATAACATCACTCAACACAGTAGCTAAAGGAAGCAAGAGAGCTGAAGGGAAGGGTTCAGCTCCCGGCTCTGCAGCTGGCTTTTGTCAGCTCCTCTCAGACCAGAGGAGGCAACTTTCTGAAACCTCCCCATTTTTAATTTTTTTTTTCCTTGGGCCATCTGGAGGCAGGAGAACTGCAGGGCCAGAGGGCACCAAGCACCTCAAAGGCAGCGGTCTCGTAAGAGGAAGGACAAGCTGGAAGGCAGCCAGGAAAATAAATGACCCTGTCTCCGAATGCCTCGCAGGTAAATCTGGGTTCTTTAACATTTCTTGGCAGGCAGGTGTTTTCACTTCATCACTTCAGCTTCAGTTGCTGCTTCAATTTTTCATCAGAAGTGCTTGTGACAGCACGGGACGCACCTCAGCAGGATGCAGTGCGGAGCAGTGAACCAGCAGCTGCCATTTTCCTTGTGGCTTTCTCCCTCTAATGAAGGTAGGGGTGCCCTTTTGGTGCTGCCAGTGCTTGTGCTTATCCAGGGCAGCTGGAGCAAAGACCTATAAACAGGTTGCACTCCTTGGTCTTTCCAGAGTTGTGTGGTCAACCCCAGGCTCTAGGATCAAGATAAGGAATCAGACCAAGTTCTGGCTAAGTGTGATCAATGGGAAACACATGCCCAGGAGCCAGAGTATGCTGGCAGGCTGCAACAACTCTAGTCCCTGGATGAGTTACTGGGAGAGATAGCTGCTTATGGCAGGGCCTGGTCTAGTTCTTATTCCCAGCAGTCAGGGACACCAAAAATGCAGTCTAAACAAATGCAATTTATTCCATTATCAGACATCAGAGAAGCTACCTGCCTTGACAAAACCCAGCTATGTTTCTACTTAAGCAGGGATGGCTCAGAGACTCTATTCAAGACTCTGCGGCTGCAATCCCAAATCCCCACAACAAATTACTGACACTTCTCACTGTTAACAGATTTACCTGTTTATCTAACATTGTTGGTCAAACACTGCAGCACATCCTCACACAGAAGTGTTATTGTAGCTGCCACCTGAGATTTGTTTGATCAGGGCTTGTGGGTTTTGGTCTGTGGACATAAGAGTCTGCTTACAGCCTGAAGGGCAGGAGTTTCTTTTTAAGGGTAAACAAAGAGAGGTCAGTGGGGGTTTAGGCTTCCCTCTCCTCGTATCTCTTTGCTGTTCATGGCACTTAAAGAGACTTCACTTTGCTCCTAGCTCACTGGCAGGAGTGAAGGAAAGCCATAGGGACGCAGGTGCTCCTGAAAATTGGATAAGGCAGGTATTTTATCCATGGCTGCAAACGAAAGTTGCTTTACCTTAGCAGGGTCAGCCTGGTTGTTTGTGCTATAACTGAAGCACTAATACATAATACGCAGGCTGGTGTTAAACCAGCTCATGTGGGAATGAGCCACAGCAGAACCACGGCAACAGAGCTCATTGCCAAGCCCCCTGGAGAGCTCAGGTCCTGCCGCCCAGGTCCTGCCACATCCACCACCCACCACACAGGTCCATGGTATGGACCTGCTCTTGGGGTTTTTTTCTCTCCTGGCTGCTTTTTGAAACCCTTCTCCTGGTTCCCATCCAGCTGCCACAGCTATGAGTGGCAGCTCCAGGGAAGTGGCATCGAGCCACTGACGGAGGATCTGACCTTCTCTCTCACACGGGCAGTGGTGGAGGGCAGTTGCTCTGTGAGAGGGAGTGAAGGAGGAGTAAAAGGAAAGTAAATCCTCATTTGCTCAGTCTCAGGTGGATAATACTGTGAAACAGTAAACTGACATGCCCAGGGACCCAAAACACAGCTTGGGCCTGGTTGGCACCTCATCTGCAAGAGACGTGGTGACAATATTTTTCTATTTAGTTTTAAAAATAAGCATGCTTGCCTGCTGCAGCCGTGGCCAGTCAGGGTTCACTTGCTTCCCAGCTGTCCAGCTTCACCCTTGCTGGCAGGCCAGAGGGATAATCCTGCTGTCATCTGTCCTGCCAGCACTTCACCTCCTGACGTGGTGAAGCATCCTCCCTGTCCCGGTGTGCCCTGTGCTGCTGCACCAGAGGGAGGAGGGTCCTTGGGGTACTGTGACCCTTCCCCAGGAGCCCAGAGGGAAGAGGGGAGCAAGTGCTTTGCCAGAACCCCTGCCTGATGCAGGGTCCCTGGGCTCCATGCAAAAAGTATTCATTGAGTTGTGAGGTGGCTATTTCCACCTTTGGCTGTAGGGATGGATGGATTGGAGCTACCTCCATGTCAGGCTTAGCCCTGCATCCCTACTCCATGGCTTCTCACAGAGGGAAAAGGGGAGGGACTGGCTGCTGCTTGCTGGGCCCAGGACAGGCACAGAGGCAGCATGGGTGATTTGGGAAGAGGTGTGTACCAGCAGACCTGGGTTTCTGCATCTCTGTGCAACAGGGAAAACATTCCCCTATTCACAGCTGGAAACCAATGGCGGGAGGAATTTGGAGCTGAAGGGGAGCTGAGGAGGAAAGGACAGAGCAGCAGGGACATGGACTGGCTCTTGGGAAAGGAGGCAGAGCAGGCAGGGGTAGCTCCTGGCTGGAGCAAGGTCTGGTGAGGGAAAGTGCTGACTGGAGGGGGCTGGGACCACAGGATGGACAAGGACAGAAGGGATGCTGGATGAGGAGACAGAGCAGAAATGGTAAGCAGGGCAGAGTGAGGGACCTTAGGCAAAGGCTGGGGTCAGGAGAAGGGGGGGTGCTGAGTGCAAGGAAGGACAAAGAAGACGAAAGAAGATGTGCAATGGGAACGAGGGAAGGCACTGGGGAAAATAACCCTTACCCTTACAAACAACGTACCTTTATTTTTTTTTTTCTGGTAAATTTTTTTTTGTTTTAATTGCAGCTATTCAATTTTTCTCCTAGCTGCCTCTGCTCATTCTTTGCCTCCTGGTCTTTGACCCTCCATTGGTAATTTCCCTTCAGTGTTTGCTAATTTTCTGTCTCTTGCTCTGCCAGCACAACTGTCATCGCATGCTTTGTGCTGTGTCCTCTGAGAAGGGATGTAGAGATAGCAAACTGCATGTACAATACAAAGGCTGTTCTTACCTCTGCTCTGGCAAACAGCTCAAACTCCCTGCCTGCAATTATCCTTTTGGTTCTTCTCTCTGTCCTCTTCTTGTTCCTTCAGTCTTGGTTTTCCCATGCGTTTTCTGCAGTCTGGCTTCTTGCCAGCTTTGCTTCCCCGCCTGGAGCTGGGTCTGTCCCTATTTGTGCCACGAGTATCACTTGCAGCATTTCTCCCTCTTCCCCAGACCAGCCTTGCTGAGGCAGCTGGAAGGGAGCAGTGTAACAGTGAGGACGTGAAAGAGCATCTACTGCAGATCTCTGTGGTCATGGCCAGGGTCAGAGAGCCAAACGTTTATGGTTTGTGCGTGGGTGTTATGTAAATAACAGCAATTATTCATTGTCAAAACTCCATAACTGAGCCAAAACTCAACCATTTTTGCTGGACTGTTCACAGAGGCTGCTACTTCCAAAGGCTTATGTACAGCCAGACTTCAGCCTTCCTTTCACATCTGTAGAACTATGTTACTTTTACAGAAGTCACAGTTATAGTGAACTTGCCACATCATCCTCTCCTGGAGTGGGAGATGTGTCTCTACTGGCTATGGTCCCAATAAACATATTCTCTTATTTTTGTGAAATATGTGAATTTGTGAATTCTTCAGCTTGTTACGAAGTGGCAACAGTGGCCTGAAAGTGCATGAGCACAACAGGGCATCACTTCTGGTCTGTTCAGTGTGTTTGAAGGACTCCCACTGAAGAGAATGGGAGCAACTTCCCATTAACTCAGCAGGTTTTAGAGCCTCTTGCACTGAGGTGTGTCAGCCTCTCTGTACTGCTCATCCTATTGTTTACGAAATCTTGTGTGGATGAGAAACTGTATTTTGACTACAAAGGAGGAAGTGGCCAAACTGTTTGTTTCAATGGAGACAGACACTTGCCTTACACAAAGATGGACTCATTTTCTTCCTTTCAACTAGAGATTTGGAAATGGTGTTGGCTCTCTAAAAGTCAGTGAAACCTATGTATGTGAGTAGTTAGGTCAATAGAGTAAACAACAAATACTTGAAAGGGTGACAGAAAGCCATCAGGACTTTAACATAGTGTGTGATGGCTTCTGATGACCCTTCACTTACCCCAAGTGTAAGGTAGAGAGGGTGGAGTTTCTTTGCTATACTAGATCCCCAAGAAAATCCCTTAGTAATCCCCGTCCATACACTCCTTGCAGGAATGCTCCTCCATCCTCCTTCTGCCATCACATGCAGAGTAATCCTCCTCTTCCTGCGTCAGCCGTTCCGTGATCCTTCTTACTTTGCAAGATCACATGCGTTGCACAGAGAGACCTCCCTCTCACACTCACAGTGTAAGCACTGAGCTGGGGGGAAGAAAATCCCTCCCCTTCTTCACCCCTTCCCTCCCAGGAGTTTAGATCCCCTTTCTTTCACCTTGATGCCACAATACCACCCTTTCTCTGAGTGGTACCAGCTGCTAAGGTGGTGTTTATTGACTTTTCCAGATAGCTTTTACCACTCGTTTCTCTTTGCTGTGATAACCTTTCCCACCCACCCTCCTGCTCCTCCGAGGCCGTGAGCAAGGCAACACCACAGCTGGCGTTTTTTCTTCTGTGGGACACTGCTGAAAGAACAGAGCAGGGCTAGGTTACCCTGCCAGCTCCCCTGTGTACTCGTGCCCTTGCAGCACACAGAAAAAGCATTGTGTTGCAAACCAGTGTGCTGCTTACTCACAAGGGAAGCCTGTGCTAGCTTGTAGCCTCAGGTAAAAAGCTGCATTCTTTCAGTGTGAGAAACAAGAGGGTGAAATCAAGAAAAAACACCCTGAGAAATCGCCTCCCTCAGTACATAAAATCCCAAAACATCAGGGCTTACGGATCCTCTTGGTCCTGTGTCACAAACCCCACTGCAGGCAGCACAACTCCTGAGCACCCAAGCTGACCAGAGCAGAGTAAGTGGCCTCAAAAGCTGCTGGTTTCCAGATTATTGTTGTCTTGTCATTACAGGGGAGTAGAAAATTTGGGATGGAGATGATAAATCCAAAAGTGATGGGGACTTGCCTATCTTTCCCTTCCTCTCCCAAACACCCATACAAGAGCCTTTCTGTGCCTCTCCCAAGGCAGCCTCTCTCTTGTTTGGTGGAGATGACTTAATCCAGAAAGGGTGATGAGAAGGAGAAAGATTTAAATCAAACCCGATTGTTGGACTGATAGGCTTCCCTGGCAAGCTGTTCTGGGACGGACCCAAAAGTTGTCAGTTCACTGCCTGCTCCTTTGACAACGCTGTTTGGAGGTCTCAGGAGCCTTATGAAATGCAGCCATCCTCCCAGAGCTCTTCTTAGCTCCAAAAATCATCCTCTCCTTCCCCCTGGCAAAGGACAGGTGTGCACTGCGGGTCACCAGGAGGCTGAGAAGTGGGTGGCTTTGAACTACTCTTTTGGCTATTGGTGGGCAAACAGATGGAGAAATGGCCCTGTGAGTGCTTTGTCTGGGATTCTTGAGGTGTCATCCTCTTGCTGTGGCTTTGGGAGTAATCCACCTAAGAAATTACTCCAGCCTGGCTGCGAGATAATCCTGCCAAGCCATCACATGTGCTCAGTCACTGTCCCCCAGGTGCTGGGGCTCATGATGGCCACCAGGACCTCAGGACTGGCACCAGGCAGGATCCAACCTGTAGCCATTCCTCATCCTGAAGAGTGGGGAAGCACATGTCAGCCTGAGGCTTGGAATGGGAAGAAGGTGCCTTCACATCAATGCTATCACAGGCACCAGCCTCCAAGGCAGAGGCAGGAAGGAAATCCCTAACTTTGGAGCTCACAAAGTTTATGGAAAGGGTGGTAGGAGAGAGTTGTGACTGTAGCAGAGACCTGAGCTCAGTGGTTGTGGAGATTCCATCCAGTTTCATGCAGGGAAAGAGGGGAAAAGTAACAACAGGCAGGATATAAATGGTGGAGGGATAAGTCCAGGGGAATTGAGTGTAGTGCAGTGGTAAAGCTTTCTGTCCCAGACCAACTACAGCGAGGCAAACACTGGCCAACACCTGAACCCCTCAGAGGGATGCAGGCCATTAAAAGTGATGACGAAACGTTTCAGAAACTATTTTGAAATGAACTGATTACACCCTTTTTCTTCCTCGATTCAGTCATAAATGCGGCTATTAAATCAGATTGGGTTATAAATAATAATAATAATAAAAACTGGGCTAAAGCAGCATGAGTGACTTATTCTATTAAAAAATGGAGAGTAATAAAATAAAGCTGTAATAATAAAACAAAAACATTGACTAATATCTGTGAAAAACTTGGAGGGCCATAGAGAGAATGACTATTGTGTTTTGTGGCGGGTGGGGTGCTGGTGAAGTGTTTGTGGTTAGGACAAAGACACTGAATTTTGCAAGCAGAGCTGATGAGTTTTAGGGTTTGCTTTCTGCAGACTCCCTGCACCAGTAAGGAAATGGCTCATGTTCAAGAAAGGCAGACTTTTATTGAACTCAGCACAGTCTCTTTTGAGGGTCTTTTTTTCCTCCTCTTTCTTTCTTCCCGTTCCACTGCCCGGTGCCATTGACAAAATACATTTTAATATTGCAGAAAGAAAAGCAGTGACAAAGAGCTCCTTGTTTTCAAGTTGCATCAAACCTGTTACTGCAAACTCAACGACACTTGCCATTTTACCTTGCTGAGCTGGCTTCGTGGATGGGAGCTGGTGGGACCTGGCTGAGGAAAGGCTGCGTCTGTGAAAATTTCAGTGAAGTAGAAGTTCAAAGGAGGAGAACCGAATGGGAGATAAGAAAGCTTCGAATCTTCATTTAAAAGGAAAAGAAAATCTGATTAAGATGTGCTGGCTAACTCAAAACATATGAGCCTGAACATCAAAAGGTTCATAATTCATACACGTGCTGTAGATAATTATCAGTTTAACTCGATACTTCCTACAGCGACAGAACTGACGTCAGTGACCGACTTTCAAACCAGCCTCTAACACTGAGTGAGGGACCTGCTGCTGACATGTCATTCCTTTCACCACCCCTTACATCCCCTGAGTACATGTGCATCCCAAAAAGTCGTTTTGGACCCCCCTCCTGGCTGCCCAAAGTCTGAGCGAGACTCCCGGAGAGGTGGAGAGAGGAGGTGAGTGGCTCCCAGGCAGCTCCTGCTGCAAGGGACCTCTTGTAGGTCTCCTGTCCTGCAGCACGCAGTGAAAGGACAGTGACAGAAAACCTACTTTAAACGGGGCTCCTGAGACTCTGCCAAAACATGGCCTAGAAAACAAATGTCTGCTTCCTGCAGTCCACTGCAGTCTGGAAATGGCTGCAAAAATTGTTCCTGCGCCACCAACCAGTGAGGTACGTGAGGCAGCTGGTGGCCCATTCCTGCCCCGGCTCTCCTTGCCCTGCTTGGCCAAGAGCTGCTGGGATGGTGCAGGCAGGGGCAGGTCAGGGGCACCAGGAGCCACGCACACAACCTGCTTCTGCCTCACGGCCAACTGCAGTTCCATGTCGCAGTTTGGCCGCGGGAGCTAATCTTGAAACTCTCTGCATATTTCCCAAGCCAGAAGGTTAGGGCAGAAGGCAGGTAATGAATCCCAGATTTTCCAAGAGAGTCCTGTGTAGCTTGAGCATAAGAATAATGTGACTTCGGGGAATGGCAAAGCAAAGCATTTTCCTTCCCTATCCAGGAGATTTCTGTGCAGTACCAAGCTCTCCCCAAGAGCTGAAATGACCTTCTGTCTGCATGTCCACGGGAGAGAGAGACAGACAGAGAAAGGGCGTAGGCAAGGGAGAGGTCATGTTTTTGTTAGAGGGGAAAAAAAATCAAAAGCCTGCTGGTGAAACACTCCTGATCCCTGTGGCTCTTTGTATGGTGGAGCTGGGAATTTTCTGTCTGTCTCTCTCCCCATGTATAGCCCCATGACAGCTTTCTTTCATGAAGAGCTCTGTTTGCTTCATCCACAACCCCAAGACCACCTTCTCTGCATTCTTTTTTAATTTAAGGATTTTATTGCTTTGAGGGAGAAGGGGGAAACTCTAACAATTACAGCTAAGTCTCCCACTGAGAGCTCTGTCATTACCCCATCCCTGTGGAATATGCTTCTTTTTTTTTTTAAATGTTCTTCATCATTTATTTGATGGACAGCCAGCTGCATGTCAGGCTTCAAGGTCTATAAAGAATGAAGCCCAACCTGCAAGACATTCTGGTAAGTCAAATGTTTACAGTAAGCACAGCAATCCACCAAAAGTCCTTCTGAAGGCTTGCTCCTGAAGGTCAGTTTGAGGCCAATAAAATAGTCTGGAATTATTTTTTTTTGGGGCGGGGGGCAGAAATAGAGTTACAAATACTCCCTCTTTTCTATGCCAAGCCTGAAATGCAGACAGCTAACAACCTGGGAGAGTAAGTCAGCTCACTTTATAGCAAAGTGGATTCACACTCTGTTGAATATTAGATACACACAGACTGATTGACCTCCCCTGGAAATTCAGTTCTGTCCCACCCAGCCATCAGTCCCAGCACTTCAAACAACAGCATGAAGCCTCATGTGCTTATTTCAGCAAAAGGAACTCCAGGTACCAAACTTAAACCTATTTGTACAACGGTGCTTTAATTACCCCAAAAAGCTGACAAGAGGTTTACATTTTAATTAAGAGTAATGAATTATGCATGATTGTGTAGCATTTTTGTGTGGAGGTAGTAGCTGCGCACTGAGAAATGTATGGCATGGATTGAAGGAATTTATCCTGACAGTAGAGGGAAAAAGGGCATTTTGTTTGCAATCACAAGCTGTTTAGGAAAGGAGTTGCTCCAGGTAGGCAGCAATATGTGAAAATGGTCCTGCAATAAGCTGCATATTGTATTATAATGTATGAGAACTGAGTCCAGCTTCTCCCCATCACAACAACACAACTCTTGAAAATCTCACCTCTAGAAGTTTACCCCTCCTGAATGCATTTGGACTGTATATGAAGGAAAAGAGATGGCAAAATATATGCCAGCAAGGACATGGATACACCAAAGTGACTGATGGTGTGGCAGACTCCCTTGATTTTTGCCATGTTTTGGCAGCTCCTCTGTCACAAGTGTCACTCAATCCCCTCACAAAGCCACAGTGTTCATCTGAGGGGGAGAAGGGAGGAACTCAGCTCTTCTGGATGCAGAAACCAATGGGCAATTATGTGTATATGCAGACAGGAATCCCGAAAAACAAAACCACTGGAGGACAAACTGGACCCCCAATGGATGTTTGATTTGTGACTCTGGGGACTTTTCTACAAGAGAGGGCAACAGAGCACGGCTATGAAGTTATTTGAGACTTCTCTACCAGTTCTGCCTCTTAGAGCTTTGACCTTCAAAACCATTTCTGTTTCCAAGCAAAAAGATGTGAAAGACAGGAAAAGAATTTAAAACCACTAAGGAAAAAAAAAAAAAAAAGGAAAGAATTTTGTCTGATTGGCACCATCCTGTCCCTGTGTCAAAGTAATTTGACTGAGTTCCTTGACTTTCATATTTTAGCTGTTTGCTTTGGCATGATGATAGCAATTTCCTTCTTCAACTGCAGTGTGGTGAGGGCTCCAGCCCTTCTCTGTGTGTTGCTGGAGACACCATCCTTTCATTCCCTTGTCTGAGGGGAGGCACAACCTTGGAGATCTGGGCAGTGGCACTTGGGCCTTCTGGTGAGGAGCCACTGTGAGCTTGGCAGGGGTTAAAAATCTGAGTTCTGCAGCAGCCAGCAAGGCTGGTGGGGAGTGAGCAGGGAGTCAGGATGGACAGTGGAGCTGAGCTAAATCCCACCATTCTGCAGGGGATATCATGGTGTGAGGACACAGCTCTTCAATCTCACTGCAAGAGCTTCTGGCCAGGGTCTCGCAGACCCCAATAGCCTTCAGCTAAAACAAGGAGCAAATTGTTAATGTAGTGGGAGTCTTGTAGAGACTCCTTCTGAGCTGAATGCCAAAGGCTGGGTCCAGGACTTGCTGTGCAAGGCACCTTGTTCTGCTGGAGCACATCTCAGGAGTGCAATAACAGCAACAAAGCATAGTAGAGTTCTGTTTTGCTTCCAGTGTTGCCAAAAGCAAAGAACAGAAACATTTCCAGTAACACAAAAAATTGACTAATCTGAGATTTATCTGTGACCAGGTATTATCACATTAGTTAACAATGGATTTTGAGTCCTTGTTGATCAACATATGTGATCACAAACAAAACAAAGGGCAGCAGTTTTAGTCTCTTCTTTCATCCTGCTTTATAAAAATGCAAATTTGATGGATCTGCTTATGGTTTGTCTGTGCATTGTTGCTGATACCAATGGCATGTGTAACTTCTGTTATCTGAAGCTGAGTGAAACCAACCAAACTAAAATTTTACTGCAGCATGGAAGTTTGGGAAGTATTTTAAAATGTTCTAAAATGTCAGTGAAAGCCAAAACTGAATGATACTTTCACCTTTAAGGCAGTGAACTCAGCAAAAACAGGGCCCAGCACCATAGGAATCATCCAAGTTCTGCACCTCCCCATCTAAAGGTACAGAACATAAAACTGCTGCATCTTCCCAGACAAGGTGTTCTTAGTAAGTTGTGGGAAGCTGTTTGGAAGATGGCCAGCATCTGGACACTGCTGCTACCTCATGGCCCATTTAAAGTTACAGTCACCTGCAATGCCTTGCTGACAAAACCGAGCTTTTGATTTTCATATGTTGCAAATGTACAAAAGATCCTTTGCCAACAGCTCTGTCCTAAAGCCCTATGATCTAGCTCCAACAACCAGGACATAGTTCAGGACCAAAGGGGTCTGAATACATCATAATTTAATAAAATATTACAAAATACTTTAGTGAACTCTGTTATTAATTTCCACATGCATCAGTTCATCAACAGCTTTAGAAGTTTTATTTTGGGATATTTTTTACTAAGCACACAGCAGTTATCTAGTTAAATTAAATGGCTACAAGAGACTATCCATTAACTTCATATGGGGGCCACTGAACAGCCACCAAGTAGAAATTTTTAGCTGTTGCTAACCTTATCTGAAGTCAAACTTGTGACCTTGAAGCGTGTCAGTATAGTTCCATTACCAGTCCCTAGCAGTAAACTGTCCAGCTCCCTAGCTGTGTGTGTGTTTGTTTCTCTTTTCCTCCTTCAATTTTCCTTTTTTTTTGTGTGTGTGTGTATGCTCCTGGTGACATTGAAGGGCACTTTTAATTGGTCCAGCCAATGGAAGGTACACCTAAGGTCCCTTTTGAATGGTTGCTCTCATCAAGGCTGGCTACGAAAACACACGTGGTAAGAAACCTCCTGAAGCCTTTGAAGATGGAAGTGGTGGGAGGTTTCAACATCTTTTTGCTTCTCCAGAGACCTCCAGGTGATGAGTTACTTTTTGATCTCAGTCAGAGTCTTCTGCCATGAAGAAAGCAAAAAAACATCCACTCAGCTGCTGATGTGTTTGCCTTTGTTTTGCTCTTTAGCCGAACTTTCCAGCACCGGAGGGGGATGTTTGACTCACACTGGTGTGACTTTGCATTTCACACAGCACGGTCCATTTGGTTGCTGGGGCTTTGCTTGAAGCAGGTCAAGGGGAAGAATCCAGCTCCTTCCTTCAGAGACATGCAAAAGCCCTCCAGTTCAAACAGGCTTAGCCAAAAGGAGAGGAGCCCGTCTGTCTCCTTCCGTGCAACTGTAAGTGTGGAGGTAGCTGCAGGAGTCTCAGTAGCAGGACACTGCTCTAATGACCCATGACCTTCACAAGCCTCTTGATCTTGAAATGACTTATAAGATCTCCAGATGAACTGGGCTCTCAACCAAAAAAAGATAGCGTTTTCTCTCCCTTCCATGAACACACACTCACATTTAGTCCTGCCAAAGCTCACACCCTCTGGTTCAGTGGAGGGCCCAGCTGCATCAAGGTCGGAGAGCTGATAGAGCCAGGCCAAGATGCAGGTTTTTGACAGGATTCACAACTTGGTTGTACCCACTGTCAGGGTGATTTGTAGACACAAATCTACAAATGGCAGGTTTTCCCCCTGGCTGGACAAGGCATGCCAGCAGAGTCTCACTGCTTCTAGTTTGGGTCTGCTCCTACCCGTGAAGCCCTGTCCTAAGAAAGCCAAAGGCACCAAAATATGATGTGGATGCCCCATCATTGGCAGTGTTCAGGTTCAGGGGCTTTGAGCAATCTCAGCTGGGTTGGACAAAGTGATCTTTAAAGGTCCCTTTCCAACCCAAACCATTCTGTGATTCTGTGACTCTGTGATTCTATGAACCAGTCAGACTTCCACGACTGGGGAAGGAGTACAAGAATTAGTCAAACAGATAATAAGAGAATCTGGAAGAAGACAGAGTTTATAATGGAACCACGCAAAAAAGCAATTAGGATGAGGTGAAAGGCATTTCAGGTATCTGGGCTCATTAAGAGAAGGTGTGGACAGAGCAACTGAAGAACTGGAGGACATATTTCCATCCATAAGGAACCTCTCAACTGGGCAAAACTGGAAGCACCCAGATGTCCAAGATAGTAATACTTATGGCTGAGAGAAACTGAAAGAAAATATTTGACAATCGACACAAATTGCAGGGTTGGTACAAATATGTTTATTGGGAAAAAACACCCACACCTAAATCTTTCATGGAAGTATGAACACAACCTAATATGATTTATAGTTCTTTTAATGAAGCATGTAAGACATTTAAGGAGACATTTAAGGAGGCAAAGTCACACCCATTTTTTGTGTGTGCTGTGTGCTTCAGCGAAGTGGGAAGAAGTAAGCCTGAGGCATTTCACTTATCACACATGCCACAGATATTAGACCAAGTCAAAGGAAGATTATGGTTAAAACAACAGAAGAAAATTAAACATAGATTGGCTCACACTCTTCTGAGAAAGCTGCATTTACTCCAGGCTATTGCTTTAACTGTGCAGAGACAGCCCAGCCACCAGCCCCAGCTGAGCAGGTGGCTCTCAGGCTTATTCCTGGCAGCTGTGGTGTTCCAGGCAGAGCTATTCCCAGCCCACCACACCACTGCAACACAGTGGCCACAGGCAGCCTGCTGAGCACCTTTACAGTACTCATTCCTGTGGAAGTTGTCCCTGCCCGTGGCAGGGGGGTTGGAACTGGATGATCTTTTAGGTCCCTTCCAGCCCAAAATGTTCTATGATTCTTTGATTTCAACATTTTGGTTGAAAACCGTGTTCAGGTGAGGAAGCTCTGCTTCAGGTGGTGGGGCTGGATACTGATCCTTGCCCAACGTCACAGAAAAGACCCGGGATTGGGTTGTTGCTGCAACAACCCAATTGTAAGAGATGCCAGGCTTGAAGGTCCTGCCACCTCCACCCACTCCCCACCGGCTCCCAGTGCTGTTCTTGCTGGGGAAGGAGCGACATGGGGACCCTGTGGAGGTGGACAGCCCAGTGCTCAGCCACGCTGCCAATCCCTCCTCTGCCACGTGGCACAGCCCAGGGCACCCACAGGTGGCCAGCAGAGCCTGGACAGAACCAGGGGCCCACCACGGTCACCATCCCCTCCACCCCAGGCCCCGTGAGCCTGGCACAGCAGGTTGCCAAGCTGGGTGCAACACTCGTGAGGCAGGTTTCCTCCTGCCAGTGGGTGAGGTGACACATTATGCCTGTGGCCAAAACATCACAAGCATCTTCTGCCTGCTGTGAGTCCAGCAAGCAGAGCACAGAATTAGTCTTGGGCAACTTGCCTCTTCCCAGATAAACCCGTGGTTCTTCCCCACGGACCTCCTGCTACATACTCATGGGGTGCTGCTCCCCACCTGCCCCAGACCTGCCATCTCCCATCTCCCTCCATGTCCCTCCACATCCCTCCAGGTGCCTCCATGTTCCTCCACCTCCCCAGGTTGCTACACCCCGGGAAAAAGAGGGAGCATTAGATCAATTGTTCTGTTGGGACAGGTGCAAAATGTGCTTCTTTTATCTTTCCCTTTTTGCAAGGGCCAGGGAGAAATGTCAGGAACAGCCAGTGTCACCCTTGCCCCTGGGAGCAGGGTACAACCCCTTCCTGCTGTGTTTCTGGAGCTCAGCTGTGTTGGCTGCCCAGCAGGATCATTGCTACAGATCCTGGCACTGAGACCTATCCCTGTTCTCCGTCTCTCGGTACTTACAGTGGTGTGGACCTGTACGTGCACCTCGGGAATGATGAGGAGCTGGAAGGTGGAGCTGATGGGAAGTGATAGCAGGCGGGGAAAGGGCACAGCGTGCAGCTTGCCAGTTCATAGGGGACACAGCTCAGCCTGACAAAATCAGGTGCAAAACAAGAGATAAACAACCAGATGAGTGTGCAGGGAGGATGGGCTGACTGGGCAGTGCAGCTTCGCTGTGATGTCTGGAGTCCAAGGAGAGAAATCAGACACAAGAGTTGCACTGCACTGTGTATCCCATGCGGAGTGAGCTGCCATCCCAGTACTCAGTACCTAGTACCCAGCATCTCCCTGACAGTCTTGAAGCAGTGACAAGACAGAAAGTGAACCAAAAGCACTTAGTGCCATAGTCTAGTAACTGCGGTGGTAGTGGATCAAGGGTTGGACTTGATGATCCCAGAGGTCCTTTCCAACCCACCTGATTCTATGATTCTATGATTCTAAGTGACTCCTGTGGCAGAGGGCATCTCCCTGCACCATTAAAGCCCTCCCTGTGCCAAGGGCATGCAGACTGCAAACTTTAGGCTTGAGAACTTACCATCAGCTCCACAGCTGAAGTGCTGCAATGGGGAAGATGGATCCTCCTACACCAGCCAGGCCCCCAGGCACACAGCTGGGCAGATCTACCTGCATCATCCCCACACTTTGCTCCATTGGTGCACACACCATCCAGACTGCCCTGTGTGCAGTGTAGACATCCTTTGAATCATGTTGGGGAATTTTGTCACATCCACATCACCCTTTTCTGCTGAGGCACTTGAGCTTTCCTATCTAATCCTCAGGGAAGTGCAGAACTAAGGGCAGTAGAAGACAGAGAAGACATGGCTGAATCTAAACATTCCTTGGGTACAAACGTAGGGGTAGATAAAGCATCTTGATATTGAGAGGGAAAAGAATGCCAGGAAGAGAGAGAGGAAGGATATGTGCATGTGGATCTGTAAGATGAGCAGAAACTGAGAGGGATGGGAGAAGCAGGGAGCAAAAGTAGCCTTGGTGAGGGGAGAGCTGGTGGAAGTCCTGAGAGCAGGGAAGAGAGAAGGCATGTGGTATTCAAGAAGCTTGTGGGGGAAAGGCATCCCTGGTGTGGGTAGCCAGCTAGGTCTGGAACAAAACAGGATACACACAGACTTGTCCAAAACCCAAGACACACATGGATAGACAAGTATCAGCCACTAGAGAGGAGCCTCAGTGTACAGAAATCCCTCAGAGTTTTGCAGTGGAGCTCAGTGGGGACCAAAGCTGGATCTTCCTTTCATCTTTGCAGGAATTTTCAGCCTTCCTTTAGCCTAGGGACCCCAGTGTGGCGCAATAGGGGGGCTGCTGCTTGTGTTTTTTAAACCAGGAGCAGTTCCAGCAGTGCTGAGCCTGGTGTGGACAGCAAAAACACGAGGTCTTACACTGAGGGAGGGAATTTGGTGGGAGAGATGGAGGCACTTAAAGCCCTACAGGAGGTACATGCTGCTGGGCTGAGGTAGGGAGATGGAAAAGGCTGTGGTGCCTTGCTTAATCCTGCAGTGAATATACAAGAAGGTAAGACGAAGAAGGCTCTAGAAATGGCTTCCTCCAGTAAGGTGACAACTTTATCAAAGGGTCACTCTGGCCACAAGCTGTCCTTGCTTTTCTTGCCAGCACTGGAAGAAGCATTGTACAACCTTCTCCCCAGGCCTTGCTCCCCAGCCTGTCCTCTCCAAGCCTCTGGAATGGCACGCTGACAGGGAGGCACTGGCCCAGCGCCTGAGCCTGCACCTCCCAGCACAACACTTTCCAGTCAGACAAGCCCCGACCTGATAGCACAACGCGCTTTCGCTTCGCAAATTACTCATGGCATTTCCTGTAAACACCACCAGCACCTACGGGCTGTGAGCAGGGAAACACAGTGACATTATAAAATGTCTTCTGAAAGGGCAGCCTGCCTCATTTTTTCCCAGTTTCCACGTTTGGAAGAGCTAGAAACTGGAGCAGGGAGTGGAGTGTGGGGAAATCCAATGTTGTTTGAGAGGAGGGCAACCTTATCAGAACCTCAGCGCAGTACTTTCCAAAGTTGTCCAAAACCTTGGCATGGAGCAGCTCTTTCCCTAGAAAACTTTGAGTAAGAAAAGATGAGGAGTGCTCTGACTGCTTACCAGTTTCCCATCCAATTTCTGTACTCACTGTGCCTGAGGAAAAAATGCTTGTGGTTTAAATGTCAGGATAGAAATCAAACCTGAAGAGGACATACAGGCAAAACTGAGCTGCAATCTAAATAAAATATAACCAATCTCACATGCTTAAAAGTTCATGATTCAGGCTTCCCAAATTGTGACACTGAGTTAAAGAACAACTTATGTATTGTGCTTTAAAAAGGACAAGAAAATAGGCAAACAAAGAAACCTCAGCCTACCAGGAGGTCTATTTGTCTTCTGATATCTCTGCTTTCAGGTTCACTGGGGAGGGACTTAAGCATCTCTCTACAACTGTGACACCTAGAAACAGCACAAAAATTGACGTTTCAGATTGTCATGTGACTGCAAGCATCCAGGCATTTAGAAAGCAGGAAACATCACAAGATTCAGAATTCATCACAAGAACAAGGAGCCATCACCTAATCTGTCACTAACACAAAGCAGAGCTGAGTGACAGTGTCACCTTACACTGGCATATACTAATGAATTGCTGTAAGAACAGGCTTCAAGGACTTTTGGATGTCAAGCTTATTTTCCCCTGTTTGTTTTATGATGTCCTCAGTTAGGACAAGGAAAGTCACCTTGCCAGGAGCTTTACAACGACCCAGTTTTTTTTCCTCACAATCCAGTGGGTGATGGGGTCCAGTAAAGGGACTGGTAGGAATAAGGAATGAGCCAAGGAGATACATAAGGACTGGACATAAATTGTTGCTCTGGAGTAGAAAGAGAAAAAGACAAAACAATAATCTGCATGATGCGCTATCACAAAAATGTGAAAGTTAAACAGACACAGGCAGCTAATTCAACCTGGCGTGTTCCATGGCTTTACTGGGGCTGTGCCAGAAGGATTGGTGCCATCTGGTCCACAGCCGTGATGGAGGATTCCATTAGAGGAGGAGCACTGATTGATGAATGATGCCAGGGCAGGTGCAGGGCAGATGGAAGGGGCAGGAGAAGGGAGACAGGCAGTGCAAGACAGAATCAGTCAGGTGGCAGCTTCATTTGGAATGAAATATCAAAGGCTTACTTTTATTGCAAATGTCCAAGCCAACTTCCACCGATTGCTGTCCTTTTCCAAGAATATTCAAAACCTTCTTTCTGCTGCCCACAAGGGCTTCACATCACGAGGGAGTGTGGCTCATCATAGAGTCACAATACTCTTTTTCAGACTAGAGTAATTCGAGACTATCCCAGGGAGAATTTCTGATACTCTCTCTGCTCCTGCAGGTTAACCTGGAAAAGGGAAAGAGACCCTTTTAGTAGAAAGGAAAACTAGTTAATCTGTATTTCTAAAACTCTGAGAACCTGAATCTGCTTTGACTCAGCAGGATCAAATTATCTGTATCTGGGCAGGTTGGGTTTTCAGTCCAAACCTCCCACTTCCCCTCCAAAACCACTCTGCTCCCACACACAGAGTTTTGTGTGGGATGTTTCCTTGCTGCTCCCAGTGTCATCTGAAACTATTACCCCAAGTTACATATTGACCCACAGTGTTATGCCCAGTGAGCAGGAAAACTGGCAATCAGGCAGGCATTGTGCATGGCCTGCCTGATACACCCTCTCAGGGTGGTCAGCAGCTCTCTCAGACAATGGAGAACTTTGCTGCTAGGAGGCAAAACTCTTCTCAAAGTCTTCGGGGGAGATGGCAAAGCAGGTGACTGGATTGTAGCATCATCCAGAGAGTGAAGCAGAGAATCATGGAATGGTTTGGGTTGTAAGGAAGATTAAAGATTATCCAGTTCCAATCTCCCTGCCATGGGCAGGGACAACTTCCACTAGACCAGGCAGCTCAGAGCCCCATCCAACCTGGCAACCTTCATGGAAGGGTTCCTTAGTCTTCTCCTGACAAGGGTTAGGATATCCCAGCTACTCCAATGGCATGAAAGAAGTTTTCTCAGAGGGTACCAGGACATGGGTGCAAGGGTGACCCCAGCACTAGCCATGTCCTTGGTGACAGGCATCATCCTGCAGGATCCAAACATGGCACATGGGCCTGGGGGGGTCATGGAGGTCCATTGACAGCCCCCAAAAGAGTGAGGGGGTGAGCCAGGTGCAGGGTCCACACCGGAGATGAGGGAGTGGCTGAGGGCAGGGCCAGAGACAAACTACCTACAGCACAGACCTCAGGGCCATCCAAGAGACAGGGCTGGGGACAGCCACACCTAAACCTTAGGTCAGGAAGGGACTGGAAGCCCCAGGTCGAGTTGAAGTGGGGCTCTGGAACCCACGGGCAGGGTGTGGGGGGAGGTCCCTGGTGAGACTGGTCAGGGTTGTTAAGGATTGTTAGGGCCTTGTGCTGGTTTTGGCTGGGGTAGAGTTAATTTTCTTCAGAGTGGCTGGTGTGGGGCTGTGTTTTGGGCTTGTGCTGGAAGCACTGCTGATATCACAGGGATGTTTTTGATATCGCTCAGCAGTGCTTACACAGAGTCAAGGCTTTTTCGGCCCCTCAGCCCAGTGAGGGTGCTGGGGGTGCACAAGGAGCTGGGAGGGGGCAGAGAGAGAACCCAGGGGATATCCCACACCATATGTTGTCATGCTCAGCATACAGAGCTGGGGAAGAAGAAGGAAAGGGGAGATGTTTGGGGTTATGGCATTTGTCTTCCCAAGCCACTGTTACATGTGATGGAGCCCTGGATTCCTGGGGATGTATGAACTCCCATCTGCCCATGGGAAGTGGGGAATTAATTCAGTGTTTTGCTTTGCTGGCATGCACAGCTTTTGGGTTTTTTTGTTAAGCTGTCTTTATCTTAACCCAGTTTTCTGAGTTTTACCTTTCCAGTTCTCCTCCCCTCCTCCCAAAGTGTGGGGGGTGAGCGAGAGGCTGTGTGGGGCTGAGTTGCTGGCTGGGGTTAAAACAGAACAGGCCCTCAAGGCTCTGACAGGTCAAAACACAATGGGAAAAGGGGTCCATCATCTTTAAAAATAAGTCCTCTCTCTCTCCTTAGCTCAAACCCCCCAAAGGGCACCTGATGCCCTTCCTATGGAAGTATCAGCTCTTTAACCACTGCCTGCAGTCTCTCCTGCATGAAGCACATCTGCAGGGTGGTCCTTCCTGCAGAGTCTGCCCTCATACCAGAGAACTCTTGTTCATACAGCTGACTGTGTTCTTCAGAATCAGTTCCTTACAGCACAAAACACACTCCTTAAAAACAATGTTGATGGAGGTGTGGAGCACAAAGTTAAGAAATGCTGTGATTAAGGCCACCAGTACAGCCTTACTTCATCACCCTTGTGTGCCTGCGTTGGGAAACACTCTCTAATTACCTGTTCCATGTATTACTCACTCAGTGTACAAGGTGGGCAGAGCACTGCTGTTAAGTCTCTGACCTGTTCTGTACCCACTGACACATGGCTGCAGGCTTTGTGTGCTGCACACTGCTCCAGCTCTGCTTGGAAAAGGATTATTTCACAGTGTTTTCCAACCTCACCATCATTAATGTATCAGGGCAATGGGGGTTCTCACAGCTTCACAAAAGTCCACTTAAAGGTGGAAAACTGAGGCAAGATGGAAAATAAATTAATGAGTTTTGGTCCTGAAAATGAGAGTGTGAAACTCTCAGAGCCTGAGCCTTCCCAGACCTCAGTATTATACAGTGCTCAGTACCTTTAAGGACAGAAACCACCAAGTTCAGCTGAGTAAAAAAACCCCACAGCATGTTTGCTAGTCCAATCCTCAAAAATCCCAATGCTCCCACTCATAGCCAAACTGAAGGAATAGCTGATTACTTCTTGGTTTCAGCCACATTTTTTAGCATCACAACAGGAGCTTTGCAGAATAGGTTGCTGTTACTAAAACCTCATCTTAGACAAAGATGTTTGACATTCAGACTGGTTCCTTCAAGGGAATCAATGCAATTACATGCAGGTAGGATACACTTATATCTATTTTATGCAAACCATGTACCAACCTATACATAACCAGAAAAATGCAGTTAGACAGCACTTCTCAGGAGACTATGTTGGCTGTCTTCAGGACTTCTATCTTATCAAGGCAGTACATGCTTTTCTCTGTGCTCTCTGCATGTTTGACATCCTGGAGTTGGGAAGAAGAACGAGAGATCAGCAAGCACTTGTGTTCCAAAGCCATCTCCTTTTCCCTTTTAGCTCCCTGGCTATCCTCTGATAGGTGATGAAGTTAAATCCTCATCATTCCAGTGAGCCTTTCCTGACCCAGAGCCATCAGCCTTGCAGCTGGCTGCACTCTCTCTCTCTCTCTAGCTCCTCAGGTCTAACAAGCTGAGTAGCAGCCATTGAATTCACCAGGCACAGCACAATCCATACCAGGTGCCCTCAATTGTTCTGCCAGGCACCAGCCTGCTGCCCCATGCCCAAGCCCTGCATCCATCCAGCTGGTGCCCAGCTCCTAGTATTCCATTATGGCCTCACTCTGCTGTCTTTATAGCTCTCACTTACCACCTTCTTGTCCTGTTTCCCCTCTTCAGCCTTCTGGCCTTTTCTTTATGTGGAATTCATGAGAAGGTTCATAATTTGAGTGGGTTTTCCACAGGAAAGGGGGAGAAACACACCCTATAAGCCAGATGTGTGCTCATTTTTCATGTTACATCCCACCCAGGCAGTGACCTGATGTGCTGACGGCACCTTTGGAATTATTCACATATTTCTGGAAAACTGGACACACGTACAGGATAAGGCAGCAGAACTCACCTGAACCATACATGAAGTTCTTCCCTTTAGTCAGGCACCTTTTTAGCTTAGGAAGGAAATCCTGTGTCTGTATGTGCATAGGACAAGCTACAGGTAGGCGTTCTGTGGTTTTTGTTGTTCACAGGAGCAGATAGATTTGCATTAAGGGCAGACACAAAGGTAGACTGAGTAGACAGATTAGGTACAATCACATCAGGTGATGTAGAAATGCCCCCTTTTTTCCCCAGTTCATTATTCATTTAAATGAACATTTGACTGAACAATATAAAAACACCAGCAGTTCTCCCTTGTCTTGGCAGCAAGAAGCCAGACTATAACCAGCTCCTACCCTCTCTAAAATGAGGGTGACCAGAGGTGAATGACTGAACAGTTGAAGAAGTTTCTTCACTGATCACTATCAATCATCCCAGCATCATCTGGCATAGCTAATTCCACCCACCACAGGTTTGTTTTGAAAGCAAGATGATGCCATTCCTTGTTGTGGATGCACTGTTTAGGCATGTTACAGTATTGCCTAAGCTCAGCAGGAAAGAGAATAACATTGCTAAGGGCAGGTGATATCATTCCTGACTGAGAGCACGGACGTGTCTTTCCCAGCCCCCGTGGGGAGTAGAAACACTGACAGTAAGCAAGCAGCAAGGAAAAGAGGGATTGCATGGTGGTCCTGATTCAACAGTACACAAGCACATGCCCATTCCCCAGCTCACCAGTAGCCCTTGATTAAGGTTTTGCTCATTAGTTGCCCCCTTGGCTTAGGGCCAGGCGTGAGAATGCCTCACTGAATCGTGGCCATAATAATGTGTAAATACGAGGTGGAAGCCCTGTCCTAAAGCTCAGCAGGCTCCAAACCAAGGATCCAGCTGTCTGCTGCAGAGGCAGGGATGGGAAGGAGCAGACTGACTGGCAAGTAGTCACGATTTATTTTTGTACAGTGTCCCAATCTGTAACAGAATACAATTATGTATTCAGTGTGTCAAAGAGAAAAAATTTAAATGCAAGGCAAACAAGATTTGTTTTTCCCAGCTGAAACACAGCTATTGTATGATGATAAGCACACCCATTTCTTCAAAGAATGCCATGCAACCTGTCACCCGGATTTGGGGTTCCTGTACCACTCCAAGGAGGGGAAGAAGGGAGGGTGTTTGTCCCGTAAGTGTTACAGGGTAGAATTCAACAGGTGACACAGAGATTTTCCAAAACAAAAGTAGATGAGAAGTCATTTAGAAAGTAGGGAGAGAGGAGAGAGAGAGAAGGAGGAAACTCAGATTTCCTTTGAAGCACCTGTGTTTGGGGACAATTAGGAAGAAAACACCTGAAGCAGACATTTCCACCTGAGTCAGCTGCTTCTGGAAAAAGGGGAGAAGTGGGCATTTCTGGGACACAGTTTGTCTCTTCCTCATGTGGATGTCTAAAAGAGATCAGATGACTCACACCATGGAAAATCCTGCTTCTCACTGGTGATAAGCAGCTCCAGAGTGACTGGAGCAAACAGAGCTGGCTGCAGACACTTGCAGCTGGGTGAAATACACCCCATCTGCAGTGTCCCCAAATGCCTGGGAAAGGCCAGTCTCGGAAGAGACCGAATAGCATTTGTCTGATTAAAAAGAGATCACACAGACCGAGAGAACTGTCTTCAGGGTCACCTTTTGCTGCATCCAGGCTTCCCTTGGAAAAGCCTGGTGACGCAGTTGACGGACCTGTGTCTCCTTGGTTTGGGAGGCAGCTGGGCAGAGAGTCACATGCTCAGCTGGGAAAGGACTGAGAGTCCACCCTTGGTGACAGAAACACAAATCCCCTCCTTCAGAAGGGAGCGGGGAAAAAAAACCCCTTCATGTTTCAGAATTTGCTAATTGAGACTTCTAGCACTCATTTAAGGAAATCCTTCTGTGCTGCTGAATAACCTTTAAGGAGGAAAGCGGTGGCTGAGCTCTCTGACATGCCCTGGTACGTCACCAAGAGAGAGCAGTGAATGATTCACAGCCACAGCAGAACCCCCAGAGCTCCTCTCACTGCAGAGCTGGGGGAGGGCAGGACAAAGCCCCAGTGAAGGGGACCCAGCTGCAGAAAAAAGAGAGAGGAGGGGGAGCCTTTCATATCTCAGTGCATTTGAACCTGACCATATGGGCTCTCTGTCCTTATCCCTAGGGACTTCTTTCCCTGGACTGAAATGCGGGCCAGAACCAGGAGGGCAGGAAGCAAGGCGCAGCAACTGAAACCTCTGTGAAGCTCAAAAGGAAATGGAACAGTGTGCTTTAGACAGCAACTGTCCTGCCAATTCCCTCACCTTCTGGTGGCTGGCTCCCTAAAAGGGCAAGCAGTGTGGATGTGGTGCTGGGCTCCAGCTGAGGAGCCCTCTCCCAGGAAGGGAGTACACAGTACACAGTACCCACTGTGTACACTTGGGAGAACACAAAGGAGGAAGGGCTTGTTGAACTGATCAGGCCAGGTGTTGGTTGGTTCTGAACTCAGAACCTGTATTAGCCAGGACCCTCCCTCACCCCCACTATAATCTACTCTATCCTGGCCTTCATTCATTTGGTAATGTTATTTGTGCACCTTAGTTCAGTAACTCTGGTGAAAAGAGTTCTCACCGGCCCGGCAGGCACTGTGTCATTCAACCTTGGCAATCCCCAGGCTGGGAACGGGCTGCAGGGGGAGGTGGTGCATTCATCACCCCTGGAGGTGTTCAAGAGATGACTGGATGAGGCACTCAGTGCCACGGCTCAGTTGACAAGGCGGTGATCAGTCAAAGGTTGGAATCGATGATCTCAGAGGTCTTTTCCAACCTAAATGATTCTGTGATCTATGGCAAGGATGGCTTTCAAAAGAAAGATAGCCTTTCTAGTTCATCTGGAGCATGAGTTTAGGTGTTGCTGCTATTCTTGCTGCCACAACAAAAAAGAGCTCTCGGTCTTTTAATGTGTGCTGTCCTTGGTGAGCCTTTTGCCAAAAAAGTCCTCTGAGGTGTGAGTCCCACAGACCTCAAACCTTACTATTTATTTTAATAGCAAGCAGTTTACCACAATGAGTTGTTCATGTTTCTGTCTCCTTTATGGTGCTGCTGTGCCTTCTCTTTAACAGGAACAACTATTGCAAATTCTTTTCTTGAATAACAGAATCATCGTCAAAGCATTTTGGAAGCAGCATATTGTATCACCTCTAGGTGGGTTGGAAACCCTCCCACCCATCAGATTTCTTTTCTTATAGGCCTCTCTAACACACAGAGCCCAGTACCTCTGCTCAGTCTCAACCACAGGCCTAAATTTTCAGGCATGTGGCACCAAGTATTCAAAGTGTAGCCTTGAAAAATAAATTCAAAGTTTGCAGAAGTTAACTAATACAAACAGTTTCAAGCAAAAATTAAAAAAAAAAAAAAAAGGTGGAAAAGGGTATGTAAAAAAAGCAAAAAGTTTCACTTCTTCTTTGACAATTTTCAGTATTTCTGCAGGATTATTTATTCAGTATATAGAGCATAAGACCTTTCCTATTTATCTTTTAAATGCGTAAATAAACATTTTTCCCCTTGTCTGATGACCAAATAAAAAAAGTAGAGGAAACTGTTCAGATCACATTGTGGTTTTGATTTTTCTGCAACACTGTAACCCAAAGGAATTTCTGGATGCTGAATATCAATACTCCATTTGTCCCAGATAACACATTTCTTTTTTGGGACACTGGTAAAAAAAGCCAAGGGAGTGAAGAACTACTTTCTTGGGATGGCAGAGGAGCAGATGTGCTCCCTTATCTAATGGCTCAGCAGTCACATCATTCATCTGGGGTGAATCTGGGAGACCTGATATTTTCCATTTCTCCATGCAAAGGAGTTTGACCCCCAACCTTGTGTCCTTTAGATGACTGCCCTGAACGTATGAGATGACAGTCGGGAGCAAAGGGAGCAAGAAGGGCAGAGCTCAGTTTCTCCTGCTGACGTTTCACTTTGCATGACAACTTAAAACCTCCACTTAATCAAAGATGAGAGCTCCCACCCCACCTGCCACGAGCGTACCTCTGTCACAAGCCTGGAATTTCATCCCTGCGCCCCACTGAACATGGAATTATGCCATGCAAGGAGGGACCCCCAGTTCAAGTCTGCTCCCCACCCAGCTCAGCCTCCAGGCTTTCAGCAGGCAGGAGCTGCAAAGCTCTGTGGGTTTTTGCTCAAGCTGCATGAGCTCAGCTCAGACCTGAGCCGTGCAGCTGGGCTTCACTTTGAGGGTGTAAATGCATGGTTTGATTCTGAGGGTTTGCCCTAATATCACATCGTGTTGACACAGCTACACCTCTGACGAACCTGGAGTTTCCCCAGAGACTTCCCACACAGCACTGCAATGTAGAATCATAAAATCATAGAATGATTTAGGTTGGAAAAGACCCTTAAGATCATTAAGAGTCCAACTGTTAACTCAACACTGCCAAGTCTACCATTGGACCATGTCCCTGAGTGTCACATGTACAGATCTTTTAAATATCTTCAGTGATGGTGACTTCACCACTTCCCTGAGAAGCCTGTTCCAGTGCTTGATAACCCTTCCAGTGAAAAAAAAAAAATTCATAATATCCAATCTAAACCTCCTCTGATGAAACTTGAGGCCATTTCCTCTCCTCTGGTCGCTTGTTACTTGGGAGAAAAGACAGACCCCCACCTGGCTTCAACCTCCTGTCAGGGAGTTGCAGGGAGCAATCAAGTTCCCCTTGAGCCTCTTTTTCTCAGGCTGAGCCCCCAAACTCCCTCAGCTGCTCCTCATGAGCCTTGTGCAGTAGGACATTATACTATGTACACATATCCCCGCCTGCTGCAGAGGGATACAAATCACAGCTCTGAAATGTGTGTCTCTTAATAGCTAAGGATGAAAGGAAAGGCAATTCTCATGCCTTGTTTTCCAACATTAGCCCATCCACACATGAATCAGTTTGAAATAGTGAAGAACAAGAGCAAACCTAGACAATTTGAAGGAGCTTCCATGAGAAGATTGGTCAACTAGCTTCCAGATCCTGCTGTAGAAGTGTCATAGGTGTTCTGAACACTTTTATTTCATTATCCTTTCAGCCCAGCCAGTGAGACCAAAGCATATTTCCCTCTCTTACCTAATTCTCTAGCCAACACACAAAACTGAAATAGTTAAATTAAATTGCAGGTGGCATCTAAATTTGGGATGCTCAGCAGAACAAACACAGAATCTGAATTTTTGAGGCTTCCCATGAACATGCAGTGAGAACCAGCAACGTCGCCTGTGCTGTTGGATGATGCATCGTGTTCTTGACTTTCAATCCAGTTCCACTGAACATTTGTATTTTTACAGCAAGTTTGTAAGTATCCTCACAGCCTGTGACAACAGATACTTTGAAAAGCAGCAGGTTTTCTGGGCTTGTTGGGAAAACTTTCCAAATGTTACTAGTCTTCATGGCATCAGAAGGGGAAGAATCTCCGTGTTTCGAAGCTGGATTGGTCTGCTATCAAACTGCCCAGAGTAGGCTTTGTGCACTCCTGTCCCAAAACTGCTGTCTCACATGCACTGTGACTTACAAGAGATCCTAAGAAACAAGATAAAAGCCTCTGGTGAGTCAAAGCCAAGAGTCTCGCTGCACCATCTGCTCTGGGAACTGAAATCTTTACCTGGCTCGAGAAAAAAACCACAAATGAGAAGGAGAAGGAAAATATTTCCAGCAGCGCAACCTGAAATAAAACAAACCCTGCAGACTCTCAATGAAAATGCAGCAGGGGCTGCTCTGATCCCTTTACTCCTTCCGTAGGGCCACACTGGAACCAGGGAGCTTTATCTGAGCATCTGAGCCCTGGCTGGGAGAACACGGTCCTCTGCGGTGCTGACTAAGGCTCGGGATCAGTCAAAAGGGATGATGTGCCCCTTTCTGTGCTAAACCTACAACAAACACAGGGTCAGAAACCAGTGAAGAAGCCAGAAGGACCACACCAGACCATTTAAAGCGGTCTGCTGACCCACACCTTGAGCATATTACATAGCTGAAGATTTTTTGCCCACTGAAGAGTTTCAAGTGGCCACACCCAGGAATGTGTTAATACTGTTGTAATTAGGGGTGGGACAACCGGCTCAGATAAAATAAAAAACTACCTGAAACTACACCCAAAAAAATTTAATGATCCTCCCTCATCCTGCTCAGGGTTGTTTCACCTTTAATCTCTTTTTTTCTCCTCCACATGCCTTTCCAGTTTTGTGCAAAGAGGAAGCAGAAATACTGACGATTGCAGAGCCGTCTCCTCTCATTTCAGTGACTGAAGCCAGCAAGTGTTAAAAATCTCATAAAGAATCCAGACCCCAAATCTCCAGCATGTTTTACACAAATGATCCGTGCTTTATAAGATCTCTCTTGGACACAGTTTTTTTATTCTCCCTCTGGGTTTCAACCGGAGAGACGTGATTACCCTTCACTGATTGCGTTTGTGAGCACCTGATGTTTGCAGTCTGAAGGATCACATGTTTCTGATGACTGGCTGCAACAGCCTGGAAAATACCTTTCTTCCCAGGCCCCTTCCCTGCCCCACATAGGGGAATACAGAGCAAGGCAGGATGTGGGGGACGGAAAATCTGCCTATTTTCATGGTTCTCTGTCTTGCATCCGAGCTAAAGGTTAAACTGGTTATTAGATGTAGAATAAGGAAAGAAAGCCCTCCTGCCACCCTTCAGTTGGAATGGGGAGAGGACAGGGCTTCCTCCTTTTTCTGCAGGGTGGAGCATCATCCACCTCCCAGGATCCCCCAGGAACTGAAGACTTTTTTTTCCTCCATTTCTGGAAGCTCAGAGCATTTTTGGCTCCTGAACTGAGGTGCTTTCATCTGCCAGATCATGGGTTTGTGGAGGAGAGATGTGAGGAGGGAAGGGCTGTCTAGTAACTATTTAGTGGTACCCATTGCCAATTAATTCTTATGCATTTGTGCAAAAATCATGTCTAATCTTTCCAGGTGACTCTGTGAGGCCTAGCAACAAAAAGCAAAAGGAATGATGGCAGAAAAATTAAGGTAGTATTGAGACTTGACTAAAGGAGGTATATTTTTATGATTTATAAGGTAGTCCTGAAAGGTTGGGGGTTTTTTGTTTGGTTGTTTTTTTCTCTTTTTGTATTTTAAACCACTCGTCGGTTTTACCTTGACATTATCAGGAATGTTCCAGGTTCCTCTTTACATCTTGTTAAGTGGTCAGCCTGCAAAAAGTCCTCAAGGGACTTGTCTTGAGACAGCTCCCAAGGGCTTCAACATCAGCAACAAAGGAGCTGAATCCTTCCTGCGTGGGCTGAGGTTAGTTTGTCCTTTTGCCCCAGCTGCCTCTGGTAACTTGAGTTACACTTGGCTCTGTTAATTAAAGTATAGCAAACTTTATCCAGGCTGAAAATTACTTCCCTTTCAGTCAGGTGGCGTTTCTGTCATGCCAAGTGTCCTCAGCTTCCTATGTTTCTTTCATGGTCTGTACTCTTTAAATAAACAAATAAGTTCAATACAGCAAAACCCATGCAGGAAGCGAGCCATTTGCTAAGAAGAAAGCTGCTGTGAAGTCATCAGCACCTTCTGGGTTAAAGTAAACTTTCTGGATTTGGACATCAACTACTGAAAAAGTAAAGTACCCTTTTCACCCTCTTCTCTTTGAGCAAAATTTCCTTCCTTGTTCCCCAGCTTAACCATAGACACGAATCTCAATTGCAAGAATCACCTTCCAGATTCCAATGGAATATCTATATATATTGAGAGAAAAGATTTATATTGGTGGTGAAAAAAACATTAAAAAGTCCACATACAGTTTACAAGTTTCAGGCACTAAGAGTCTGATCTCCTGAGTCCTGGGGAGTCAAATAGGTTGGGGGGCAAGAGCACAGTCACTGACCCCATCTCCGCACCCCTCAACTGGATCAGCTCTGATGAGCTTTGTCTGATACCCCAGTTTTGAATGCAAAGAGCAGCTGGAAAGCTCTGGTGGAGCCCAGCCCATGGCAATGCTGTGTACCTACATTCCTAGCTCTTTCCCACATCACCCTGGAAGCCTCCATCCTCCAGGTCTGAAAGCTCCCCGGCTTTCAGCAGCGGTGGGCAAGGAGGTGGGCAGTTATCCAGGAAACAGCTCACACATGGAGAACCAACCCAGGCCATAATCCTCTGCATCTTTCACGTGTCCCAGCTGTTTGCTGCAGGGACACGGGGGGCTGGAGGAGGAGAGGGAGGGCTCCCAGGTTCACCAAGCACCAAAACAGCTCCTCCAGCCAGTGCCGTGCTGCACACAGTTACCAGGACTCTTTGATTTCCACCTCTCCTTGCACATTATTTTCCCCTTTAATTTCTCTCCCACTCCCATGCGTCATGACCTTGGTGCAAAATGAGCACTGTTAATCAAAAAGGAAAGAAAAAAAAACAAGTGCAGCCTGGTGCCACCACCTGTAAGCTGCCCTGAATATATTACCTGTACGGTGCCAGACAGTGACGCTCCCAGCCACCCTGAGTGAAGCACAAACACTACCTCATACCAATGGCATGTGGGTAGGAACAAAAAAAACAACAACAGAATTCCTGTACACGTTACTTCAGTCTTGCAGACTTTTCTTTTTTTTTTTCCCCATGTTATTTTGCCTCAACATGGGCATTAAAGGCACACTCTTGATTTATTTTATTATTTCTTCAGATAGGCGTGCAGTTTGTTGGCCGGCTCAGCTGCTTTCTGAAGCTCTTCACACGCTTTAAAACAGCTGATCAGGTCTGCAAAATTATAAGCAAGGCTCCCCTGTTGGTTTAAAACTTGGGAAATACTAGAAGATGGTAAACACCAGACTGTGTCCTTGCCTTCCAGCTTCTGAGCTCCTGAGGTGCGTGCTATCAAGTTGCTGAGCCTCCCTGTCATGGTCACAAGGGCTGGAAACTCATTTATCTTTTGTTTTAATCCTGCAGTTCCCCCTCTCCTCACCTCAGCAGCCCGGTGGCAGAACTGCAGGTGGCCCTTGCTCTGTGAAGGAATTGCACAAGAGTTTAAAATACAGGTAGCTTTTAAAACACCAACCAAAGTAGTAGTAGTAACGTGTTTGGCCAGGTTTCAGGAAGATTATTTTCACAGCTTATCTAATGGAACGTGTTCCTCAGTCACAAAGGCAGCTACTGGTTTTCCAGGGGTGGGGGCATTTAGCACTAAAAGGGCACCAAGAAACAGCCACTTTCCAGCTCCCCTGTCCTCATTTTCTGGCAGGACCAGGATCCCTTTGCAGAGGGTTTCAGCTTTCTGTTATTTAAACAGCCAGAGCTGCAGTGGGTGAGTTTTCTGGGCTGCATTTAAGCTGTTGGTGCTGACGCCAATCCCTGTCATGAAACAGGCCACCACTAACAACTCCAAAGCAGGAAAACTTCAAGTTTTGCTAAAGCTGGGACAGTTCTTTGTGCTGATGGGCTTTGGCTGAGCGGCCCATGCAGGGCACCCACTCCATTCTCAGCATCCTCAAGGGCTCCCTGGGAGGTGGCCAATGTCTCAGGGGTGGCTCCCACCTATGAAGAGACCACAATTTATAGCCTGGACCCCACCAGCCAGGGACAAGGGACCTAGTATCACATCTCCATTCCTGGGGCACGCAGGCACCACGCTTGCTGCTGTTTAGCATTGCCTCTCCAGGATGTCTGGTAGCTTCAACTTCAGAGCAGTAAAAAATTTAAAGGAAAAATGTCACACTTTAATTACAAAAATACCCTTTTTTTTTTTTTTTTGTTTC